>JASDQU010560132.1:15138-26254 GCA_032191745.1 Picea mariana | reverse complement strand
AAAAAATATAATACAAATAAAACATAAAACAAATAATTAAAAAAAAAAACACCTAAAATGAAAAACGTAATAAATAAAATAAAAAATAAAACAAAACAAAAAAAACAAATAAAATAAAAACATAAAGCGCACCTTATGCACTTATCCCAAGGTAAATAAATCAACGTTTGTGAATTAACTCGGACCCTCCGTGCTTTTTGAGATTTAACGAGGGGGGGTCCGAGTAAGTGGTATTGGGAGGGACACTTGTCACCCCTTGGTGAAATAGGACCCCCCCCCCTCCCAATACAACTTACCACCTCATGGGGGGTCCTAAAACCACCTTCCCCCCTGCAAAACCACTCACCTAAAAATCTCAAAACCGCCCATTTTTTGCCAGTTTGACCAATCGTCTTTCGAAGCAGATTCTGGGAAAATGGAAACGAATTTTTAAAAAATAAGATATTTTCTTGTTCATCACAGGCTTAATAACAAAATCCTCTTCCATATTTTTCACATTTTCCACCATTTGGGATAATCGAAGCTATCTTTCAACCTCATTTTTCAGCTTTTTGATTTTTCTTGTTTCAATCTTGATTTTGCGGGAGCTGTCTCAGCAAGCTGGAGATGAAATCGAAGAAACCGAACGAGTTTTTTGTCAAAAACATTCTCATTTACAATAAAATCCTATAGTTGTTACATAGGTTTCATCGTTGAGGAGAAATAGATGTATGAGTGGACCCCTTTTTTGCAGCAATTCAACCCATCTTTAATGGAGGATAGTTCAAGATTTTCAACAATTTTTGTTGTTATTTTTGGACGAGGTTTTTGAATTCGACTTCTTGAGCATGGGGTGAGTCCATCCCATATATTGTAATAATATAATTTCACAAGGGTTGATTTTTGAGCTCTTGATTCATGCCCCACGGGGAATACATTGTAATTTTCCAGATGAATTTCCAAAAATAAAAATTGTATCTACAGGATTCTTGTGTTAGAATCACTGGTGATGTTTTTCCTCTCTGGGTAACTGTCTTCTTACTCTGTAAATCCATTTCATGTTTTCCCTGATCCAATCATTAAAAGAAAGATTAAGAATAGAACTTGTTTTTTGCACTCTGTTTCTGGTCTTTTAATGATCTACATGTTTTCGTCTGAAGTTGAGCATAGGAATTCTTAGCTACTCCTCTGCTTGATGGAATTTCTCTTCTTTTCCTCTCCTCCACTTTCATTTGATTCAATTTGATCCATAATTCTTTCTATCCTTCCCTATGGATACAATCTAGATATAGATCCATTTTTGGAAAAGGTAGACCCCATGGTCCAATGTAAATTCAAGTTTTCAATCTCCCAAATATGCCAAATCCATAAACAAACCTATGTACAGTAATAGATAGCCTAATATCTAATACAAACAAATTTAAATCATACAGAGAGATCCCCCTCTGAGTCTTGGAGGGATAGATCCTTGACTCGAAGCGGTTTTGTGGTTACCCCTGGCGATTTCCTCCTCAACCTGGGAAATTACAGGGTGATAACAAGACCACCATGTCAGATCATCCTCTGGGAAGTCTTCTTGTTCAGCACCAAAGGTAGCGCCATCTCCAAGGATATTTAAAATGACCCTAAAGTTGGTAGGTGGATAAACTTTAGCGATGGCACTAAATTTAGAAGGTGCACCCAAATCGCAGATCGTGATTAGATCAATGACAATGTTTCATTGCAGGGACACAACATGCTCGAACGATACAATTATTGAGCGGTCTCGCAATTGAAACCATGGTATAGAAAAAGAGATACATAGCAGAAGGTGGTGGATTGCGGGCTCAAAAGTGGTGTGAATCCAAACCGCCTTTGATGGCCCGGCAACCATGTTCTCATACATCATCAAATACGAAAGCAATGCATGGCATCCCCTAGGAATTAAGCCTCATCCTGGTCCCGATGAAGGATGAATTAATGAAAAAGGAGTGGTGGTTGAAACCTTGACTTACTCCATAAATAGAAGGCATGGAGGATCTGGCCGTGGAGACAGAATTATTATCCCGAGGTACCCCTATGGACGGTTTTTACTACATTCCCATGCTGAGCTAAGTTTGTGTCTGATAGGAGGATACACGCACAGTCTGATAGAAGAAGGCGCAAATGAAAGGCTTTGAATGGAATGTTCAGATCACACCCATGGTAGTTGCAAATTGATCTGAGTATAAATAGATTAATTCAAGACTTTGTTAAGGTCGTTGAATGGTTGAGTAGAGATCCCTATTGTGTAATTTTTGATGCCATAATTGTTCTTTGGTTATGTATCAAATTTGAGACTTTCACAATAATAGAAGTCAGTTTCTTTCATCTCTTTGTTTAAATTGTTCTTGAACACTCGGGCATGGAGGATCCAGTAGAGGGTTGTGGTTCTATTGTAATGTAGGTTTGATTACAATAGTGTTGTGACCATTTTTAGTCAGCTTCCTTGTTACCTTATTTCCTCTTATGATGAAAGGCTCAGGCATGGAGGATCCAGTCGATTTGTTTTAGTTGCATGATAATGTAGGTTTGATTATTATGTTGTTGTGACATATTTTAGTGTCTGAAACTTGAGCTCAAGAGTGCTCTTGAGACTAATTTTTTCTTCACCAAGCTGCTTGAAATCCGAATGCCCATAGTAGTCTTGTTCACCTCTCTCACTAAGTCGTCCTTCTACTCACATTTAAACTCAAATTACTGACTGAAGTTAATGAAGCTCTCACATCCCTATGCATTTCTTGTCTAGTTTCTGTGTTAAAATCATTCTTGTACTGAGTTTCGTCCATTTCACCTCCACTCATAAAACCAACATCCACAAAATATTATGATGGGTACTGGGCTTTCCCTCTTGCAGTCAGAGGGTGACTCTCAGTGCTAGCATTCTTGGCGTTGTTTTCGGGGAATGAATTGAAGACATTTCCTTGGGATGGAATGACAAAGAAATTATGATTCTGAAGGTGCATCAGAAATCAGTAACTTGAATATGGCAGCTTGCACTTGGAGACTCCATTGTTTTCAGTTGTGGCTCCCAAAGGAAGACAAACAAGGTCTACTCCACGTTTGCCTATGGAAACACCTGAAGTTGACCCATAAAATATTATCAATAAAGGAAAGACCTCTCAATAAGGACTTTAATTTGTTGTACTAGGTGATTCTGGTAATTTACAAACTTCTTCTTTTGAAACTCCAGTAGCTGCATCTAATTCTCCTGTTATACTATCTGTTGGATTTTCCAGAAGTTTAAATTTTGGGAGTTTCCCTATTGAATTCTCCCCTTCTATATCTCATTTGGGAGAAATTTTTGTCAATCTTGTTTCCCCTGATATTGTAAAGTGGTTTAGACCTAGAAGCTTAGAAGATTTTACCACTTTGGGTTTTCCTACTTCTCCTCCTATCAAAATTGTTGTATCTAGAGAGGGGGAAACTTCTTTTCCTTTGAACCCCATATTATTTTCCTACGACACTTAGCCATTTTACCTTTCCTCTAGGAACAAAGATAGAGTTCCACCTGTCCAAACTCCATCTCCCCCTGGTTCTCCTACATTCTACATCCCAATGGCAAGTGCTAATCCTCGTAGAAATAGAATGGATTCCATAGTGGCTGCTAGATATGCCCCTATTGTTTTATCTTAGCCTATGAATTGTCTCCCAACTGGAGACTACCTTAAGTACATGCCCCAATTCATAGGGGAGGGAGACACAACTGCAGAAGAACACCTTTCAACTTTTTAGAGACTTGTAGATATTCATCTCATTGAGAATGAATATGTGTGGATGAGAGCTTTTGTACAGAGCCTTGATGGTGAGGCTAGGAATTCGCTTAGGGACTTTCTCGATAGATATATTGATGGGATTAAATCTTTGGATGATTCATTCTTAAGACATTGGGGGGATAAAAAAGATTTCCTTTATTATATTACATAATTTGGGGCACTTAAGAGAGAAGAGGGGGAATCTGTTTCATACTTCTCAAATATATTTAACAAGATGTACAATAATATTCCCGCTGAAATTAAGCCTACAGAAACCTCTTCCAAGATTATCTATGTTAGTGATTTTGATCCTGCGTTTTGCCTCTTGTTGAGAGAAAGAAGAGCTACCTCCTTGGCTCATATGCAATATGCATCCCTTGAAGTAGAGTCCAATACATTCGCAGTTGAAAAACTTAGGAGTAAGGATGATAGAGACAAAAGAAAGGGTAGGTCTGAAGCTTCAACCTCTGGTTCCTCTATTTCTCACCCTCAAGTGGATGGGCTAAAAAAAATGGTAAAATCATTTTTTGCAGAAATGGAGAAATTGAAATTTGAAGGAAGGTAGAGCTATAGGAAACCCCATAATGCCGATAATAAGAGAAACTTCATAAGAACAAATAATTCCCCTCAAATCATCCAGAGAGATCAAAGAACTAGAGATAGGGATGATCAAAAAATCCAAGCCCCTCTCCAAAATAACCTAGTTATTGATGAGGAAGGAGAGGAAGAAAAAGTTGGTCCTGAAATCCATTGTCTTGGTGAAACCTCCTCATCTCCTCATTTAAATCAATCTACATATGAAGAGGATCTCATGGACAACCAACTAAATGAGCTGAGCAAAGAGAAAAAGACCAGTGGAAATTAAAATAGATACAACCTAAGGTCGAAGAAGAAAGAAGGAGAGCCTGTCATTCTTGATAAGCCTTCTAGAATAGTGAAACCTTCTAAGGATGTGGCAGCTAGAAGTAAAGATAAAGAGGCACAAAACCCCCAACCAATGGTTGAGAATCCTATCCCAGAAGTGAAGGAGATTCTGAAGCCTCCCTCCTCTTTCAGCTTTGAGAATGAGATTCAAAAGATTAAAATCCTTGTACCTTTTTCAGAGTTTGGATATGTTGAGTTAATTGTTCATCAAGTCGGAAATATGTATCAGGCCAAGAACCCTAGGTTAAGGGCCTACATAAATGAAGTCTAGGATCTTGTTAACAATTTCTTCTTGGCTTTTAATATCTCATTTGTTCCAAGGGAGGAGAACTCTATGGGAGATTCCTTGGTTGTCTCAGCAAGTAATTTAAAGATCCCTTTTCCCCCCAAACTCAAGTATGATGTGGAAGTAAAGTATAGACCTTCTATTCCTAACAATGTCAAACATTGGAAGGTCTTTGAGAATGATATTGAGATAAAAAAGTTTCTTTACACTGTGGATGAATTTTCTGATTTGCATATTGATCTGGACCAGGATTCTGAAGAAGGCCTTCATGATGATGTTTTTCTTAATAAAATTGTTGACCATCATATTGTTAATTTGCCTAGTAACCATATTTCAAAGGGACTAGTCCCTTTGGAGATATTGTTTGACATAAATGATGTTGTTGTAAAGGTTAAAGGTTCGACTGACAATGTTGATGTGACTGCATGAAATTTGGGAACAAAGGAAGACCCAAAATATGTCAAATTGTCTAGCAGTTTGTTAAAGGAGAAAAGGAATGAATATGTCAAAGTTCTGATGGAGTTTGTTGATGTGTTTTCTTGGAAATATAAAGATTTGAGAAAATATGACACCAGCATCATTGAACATAAAATACCTTTGAAAGAAGATGCCAAACCTTTCAGGAAGAAACCCAGACAGATAAATCCCATGTTGCTGCCTATTATGGAAAAAGAAGTGAAAAAGTTGTTGGATGCACAGATCATTATCCCCTTGAGATTTTCGGAATGGATGGCTAAATTGGTGTTTGTGAGGAAGAAGAATGGGGAAATAATATTATGTGTACACTTCAGGAATTTGAACAGGGGCTCCAAAAAGGAAAACTACCCCTTACCAAAGATGGAGCACATTTTACAGAGAGTGAATGGTTCATCCAGGATGTCTATGATTGATGGCTTCTCTGGCTACAATAATATCTTTGTCCTGCCTGAAGATATAGAAAAGACAAATTTAACTACTCCTTGGGGCACATTCATGTATGTTAAAATTCCCTTTGGATTGATGAATGTGGGAGAAACCTTCCGGCGAGCCATGAGCATTGACTTCATTGGGGAAAAGGAAAAATTTGTAGTCATCTATCTGGATGACATTACAGTATTCTCAAGGTCTGATAAAGAGAATTTTCATCACCTAAAGAAAGTCTTATTGAAGTGCGGAAGGTTCGATCTCTCCCTCAATCCTAAGAAATCTTTATTTTCTATGAAATAGGGAAAATTGTTGGGGCATATTGTGTCACCTGAAGGGGTAAAAATTGATCCAAGAAGACTAGAGGCCATCCAGACCTTATCTTTTCCTAGAAATAAAAAATAGTTTCATTCTTTCTTGGGTAAAATCAACTTTCCGAGGAGGTTTATTTCCAGTTTTTTTGAGTTGGTTAAACCCATTACAACCATTCTTAGAGAAGGAAGCGAGGTGAAATGGAATTCTGAAGCTTGAGATTATTTTGACCAAATCAAAAAGGATTTGACTGAAGCACCTGTGCTCGTCAGCCCTGACTATTCTAAGGAATTTTTGATATTCTCTTTTGCCTCATTGGATACACTCATTGTTGTTTTGCTACAGAAACATACAGAGGGATTATAGCAGCCTATTTCCTTTTTCAGCAGAGCGTTGAGGGATGCAGAAATAAGATATGATATCATGGAAAAGAAGGCTTATGCTTTGGTCAAATCCATCAAGGATTGTAGGGTATATGTTCTACATTCAAGGATTGTTGCATATGTCATGGCAGCCTCAGTAAAAGAGATATTGATCCAGCCTTACATAGATGGGAAGAGAAGCAAATGGATTGCCAAAATTATGGAGTTCAACCTGGAAATAAAGCCCACTAAATAGGTAAAAGGCCAAGGTTTAGCCAGGCTGCTGGTCAAATCAAACTGTAAGGATTTAGGGTTTAATTTCATGAACGTAAACTTAGAAAATCAGAAAATTGAGATTGTTGATAAAGACTCTCATGTTAGCATGAACTGAGCAGTATGCACCTGGTATAATGACATCATATATTTTCTTCAAAACTTGAGTCCTCCTGATGGTTTGGACAAAAACAATGTGAGAGATTTGAAACTCAAAGAAATCAAATGTTGTCTCATTGATCAGATTTTGTACTGGAAGGATCCTATGGAAGTTCTGTTAAGATGTCTAGACCTGCAGGAAGCCCAAAAAGTTATGACTAGTTTTCATGATAGTTTATGCAGGGGACATCATTTATGGAGGACCACAACTTATAAAATCCTTAGAGTTGGGTATTTTTGGCCCAACCTTTTTACTGATGTTTGTGCAAATATTAGGGCTTGTGTCAAATACCAAAATTTTTCTGGAAAGAAGTAGCTCAAATCTTTTCCTTTTAAACCTATAATGGTTTCTGGACCTTTTCAACAGTGGGGTATTGACTTCATTGGAGAGATCCACCCAGCCTCAAGTGGCCAGCACAGGTGGATTTTGGCTACCACTGATTATTTTACCAAATGGATAGAAGCCATCCCTACAAGGAGTGCCTCCCACAAGGTAATCATAAGATTCCTTGAATATATCATGTCCATATTCAGTTGTTCAAGAAGGATTGTTACAGGCATTGTTGCCTCTTTCATATCTGAACCATTAATCAAGTTATGTGAGCAGTACAGGATTACACTAGTCCATTCTACTCCCTACTACCCTCAGGGAAATGGTTTAGTAGATTCCTTAAACAGAAGCCTCATAAAGGTCATCAAGAAGTTGTTAGAAGACACCAAGAAAGCCTAGGATTCAAAGATGAAATTTGCATTATGGGATGACAAAGTTACAACCTAAAGGTCACTTGACATTTCCCCTTTTCATCTTGTCAGGAGGATATTGCACCTGGTAGAAGTACAACAAACTGGAGAGAAGCCGCTTGATAAAGCGTGGGATCATCAACATAAAATAAAACGAGCCTTTGACAAGAGTGCAAGCAAGAAATATTTTCAGTCGGGGGATTTGGTGCTCAAGTGGGATTCCCCCAATCAACACAAAGGAAAACATGGTAAATTCAAAGCCTTATGGATTGTTCCCTTCAAGATTCCTAAGGTATTTTCAAACAACACTTATAAATTGCAGAACTTGGAGGATTTCGAAGTTTTTGGTGGCCATGTCAATGGGCACTTTTTGAAAAAGTATTTTGTTTAAGTCGTGATTGACATTCCACCATTGTAATTACCACTTCCTTTTTATTTCTATTTTGAATAAGAGACTCCATAACCCAAAGCTAAGGCACTGAAACTACATGTTCTTGGTAGCTCACAAAGAGCATGCCATCCCCTGTGGAGCCAATGTTATCACATGTGGTTTTCAAGGGTCGTATGTGTTTGTTGTTAATAACTATGTCTGTATGCTCATCTAATCTCTCTCTCTCTTCCCCACCACCAAGTCCTAGGATCTCTCCCTCTGACTAATAATGTTGTCTTCCCCCTTTGTTAACGACCACGTTTCCCTTGGTGTCTTGCTCGACCAAGTCCCAACCCGAAGATTTTCCATTTGTCTCGAAGAAGGGAAAGCACTCATCATCATTTTGTCTTGAATTAATGGTCATTTTGTTGCCTTAGCCCACATCAAGTCATCCAAGTCCTTATTTACATAGGAAGCAGCCATGGTCACAAGGCACAACACTCAAAGTGGTCTATTGCAGACTCGAAGCAAGCAAGAAGACTAGTTGGATTCTCAATGGTGGACATTCCATGAATAGTTCAAATTAATGGCTCTCGGGAGTTCGAGATTTCAATGTAGTGCAAGGAATAACATGTAATATTCCAGATATAAAAAGTATGCAGAACATAAATAAAATACTAGAAATGGTAGATAAACAAACACCACAATAACACTAAAATGATATCAGAATAAGGAAAAGACCACTTTATGTTTAGAGAGGATGGATTGGAGGTCTTGTGGCATAGAGGGTGTCTCAATTGCTTTTATGGCATGGAGTTGGGTAATAACACCATAATGACGTTTTTTGAGCAGCTTTTCGATGCGATGGGAACTAATGATCTCAGGTGAACTGGTGGTGATGCCTTGGAACTTATATTGTTGTCCCTCCTGGTCGAATTGCATGGTTAATTCCTTAAAATCCATGAGAATGGTACCCAAAGTCCTTAGCCAGTCTGCACCCAACACAATGTCACAATCACCCATGTCAATAGAAAACATATGATATTCAGGTGGTAGTCACCAATTTGGAGACGCACATTTTCACAATGCCCTCCACATTTCATGGAGTCGCCATTGGCAATCATGATTTGGAAATTATTGACTGCATGGATGTAGCAATGAGTTTCTTGGGCAATGTGGCGATGAATAAAATTATGGGTTCTTCCACTATAAAAAATAATGATGACCTTCCTATACTTGATGTAGCCAATTATCTTGAGGGTTTGTGGAGTCAAGAAGCCAGTGAGAGCATTTAGGGAAATGACTGGTTCTACTTCAGGAGGGTTTGAGGGAGGGTTTATGTCAATGGGTTCAGGTGACTCAGACACAAGGGGAGTTTCAACATCCTCTTCTAAAATATCCTCCGAGATGGCCATAAAAATATTTTGTTCCTTACACTTGTGGCCTAGAAAATATTTGTCATCACAATTATAACAAAGGCCTTTGAGTTGGCCTTCATCCATTTCAGCCCTGGTGAATTTTTGGATCTTAAGTGGAGCATAAGGAGTAGTGGGATTTACTGGTTTAGTGCGAGGAATAAAGGAGGGTTTTTGGTTTTGAGAAGAGACAATATGTTGTTCTTCCTTATCTCTTTTAGTAGCCTCCACCCAACTCTGAGGTCGAGCCATGAGGGTATGGGTACGAATCTCATCCTTGAGGCCACTGATAAAACATTCTCGAAAAAAAAGCATCAAACATGCCCTCCGTACGAAAATTCAGTTGCTCAAAAGGAGCTATAAAGTATTCCACTGTTCCAGACTGTTTCAACTTTGTCAAACGGCCTAAATGGTTGGTGTCAGTGTCAAAGCATTCATAAATCTCTGCCACAAAGTGTGTCCAAGAAACATACCATTGACGAACAATTTTTCTCCATTGCCACCATTTCCAACGTTCTTGATCTAGATGGAGAACACCATACTAGAGTTTGGCCAAATCATGTGTAATGTCGTACAAAGAGAAATAATGTTTCATTTGAGTTACCCAACCAATGGGATCTGAGCCATCAAATTTGGTCACATCCACCCGCGGAAGGCGTAGGTCATGCTAAAAGTGATGGGGCTGAAAATTATGGGAATGAGAGGAAGTTTTAGCTTCGGTATGCAAAGGTGGGTTAGATAAAGTGGGATTTGCAGGGAAATGTAGCTTGGTGCAGATCATCGAAATGACAGATTCAGGTTGGGTAGTCATGTCTTGTTTGAAGTATTCTTTGAGTTCGGTGACTGATGCGGTGATGGAGGAATGCATGTTTTGATTGATGGTGGAAATATTGGCATTGAGTTGTCTCACTTCTTGTTGGGTCTCTGTGAAATTAGATTACAAGGTATTGAAGTGAGCTTCCAAGTCTTGGCTATGGGTATGGACCATGATGACGAGGGAACTGAAAAGGGGCAAGTGGGGCCAAAAATTTTGCTGAAAAATGATAGGTATGAATGTGATAAGGGAGAAGAGATAAATCCAATGGAATAGGTCTCAAATAATGGTGAAAAAATTTCTAGACTTTTTTTTTCTTTCTTTTACACCTATGGAGTTATACTCTGAAGAATACTGTAGTGATTAAATGCCCAAATTCTTAACCAGGAAGAAATGTGTAGTGATTCTGTAACTTGAACATAGTTGTGCGACAATAGATCTTGTTTATTTTATGTTTTGTTTCTATCCCCAAGGGTTAGGTATTCAAGGGTTCTACAGACAAGGGTTTTCCCTGTGTTATAACTCTCTGATATACGTGCGGGGTACAAAAGTAGTACTCGACCCAATATCTCAGGGCAATAACTAAGGAGGCTAGACCATGCCCTTAGCCATACTACCCGACTACCCAGGTACTAGAGAGTATCTTCCCGAGTGATGTTCTCGGTGACACTATAACAGTCAGGCAGTCGATCGGTTTATTTAAAGAGGGATTTAGTAAATCTAGGTCAATTTGTATACATTTGTTTTCTGATGCGCTACCACTTGAAGGGGTACCAACAGGGGTTACAAGGGTGTCCAACAAATG
>JASDQU010560131.1:30211-40376 GCA_032191745.1 Picea mariana | reverse complement strand
AAAATGAAGGGTTTCTATAAAAGGTAGTCTAGAATGCAACATTGAGGCAGGAAACACAAGATTAACAAACCCTGAATTAGTAGCTTGAAAATATGGTCCTAGATTAAAGATAGAACCAGGTTTCCATGAAGAGTTTGTGGATGGGCCATAGATTTGGATGAAACCATGTTTTCCCTAGTTAATAGAAGGACAAACTCCACCCATTTGGTTCCCAAATGGAAAAAGAGGGTTGCCCCTTGCTGACCCCCACGAAGGAAAATCTCCTTGCATGGGGACATTCTGATCAAGAAAGGGGTTACCTCAAAGAGTGAGTGGAAAAAATGATTAGCAGAGAAGAGTTGTTGATTGAGGTGGGTATGGTGGATTTCACTACATTCATCATTTGGTTAGAGACAAGAGGATGAAATATTCCTCCCATAATGATTTCCGACGTGGGAGTTGCTGGGCGTTCTGACAAAGACACTTCTGAACTGCCTTCCATTATGTCACATCAAAGAGGTATACTATCAGTGAAATCCAACCTGGGATCTAGAAGCTACACAATAACTAGAGCATGAGGCTTATTTAACATAGGGTTAAAATGTTGAGTGAAATCGTTAGCTCCAAGATCTGATACGCTGACAACCTCTAGAGAGGAAGCGTTAGTTTATGCGGGTTTCGTATTTAAAATCTCGATTGGAACAGTTGGTATGAAAGTAAAGGATTGGTCAAGTCTAGACCTAAGAGGAGGAGGTGAAGGATTAATCTCTACTTCTTCTTCATTATGAAGGTCTTGAAGTCTCCTCGATCTATGATGTTGTTGGTCAACCACTTTGAGTTGCTAGCTCTAGGTGACTACCCGCACCTTCCTAGGAAATATATGATCACAAAACACACCACTAAAAAAGGACCTAAGAGAAACAACAATCACAAACAAATTTTCCAATATCTTGACGTAGGTGGATTAGGTCCTAAGATCGCAATAGTAAAAAAGTAAGGAAAAAAGGACCCTATGAATGAAGGAATGGGTTGATTAAGTCCCTTGGACCAACAAATCAAGGAGTGAGAAGACGTTACCTCGATCTCCACTATCTAGCCTTATCTGGTGCAAGTACCCACCCTTCATGGGGTACCATCTAGTAGTACTAAGAAGTGTGATATGAAGTCCATGCCAGATACCATGGGAAACCCTCTGCAGTCACCTCCGAGATTCCTAGGAAAATAAAATAAGGTCACCAACTTGCAGTCAACATCCGCGAGAATAGTTGAAAGTTAGGATCGAATGTATGGGCAGGGTAACAATGTGTTGGCATGCACACGTTGATAGGTTAAATACCATGGGTTCAAAGTATGTTGTCTAACAAAACCCTATAGATACCGACCCTTTAAGCATTACCTGCGAGAAAGAAAAGTCTCACCCGAGGTATCTTTATGGGGATTGTAGGAACCAAGCTTCTGCAACAATGAGGGAAATAAGGAAGGTGCACTTTGTCATACCTAAAAGTCTCTTTCTTGCACTAGTTCCTAGCTAATTTGTCCTCATTACTTAATTCTTTATGCATATCAGTCTATATTCTCACCATTTGACAGTTAAACATATAATTAACATTACTGCGCATGAATCTTTCAACATTATTAGTAAATATACACATTCATCCATAGTAAAATAAAGAATCAACATCAAAAAAACATGAATTAACATATTATAAACATACATAATCATTCCACAACATAATTGGACACACAATTACTGTGGTTCACCCCTTCCTGGGATACGTCCACAAAGATTTGTTTCTTTATTATCTTTAAGGCATTCAGTTTGCACTCTGCACTACAATAGGTGTTCAATATACAAC
Source organism: Picea mariana (assembly GCA_032191745.1). Classification (NCBI taxonomy): domain Eukaryota; kingdom Viridiplantae; phylum Streptophyta; class Pinopsida; order Pinales; family Pinaceae; genus Picea; species Picea mariana. The sequence goes on along the minus strand of JASDQU010560131.1, from coordinate 38,541 downwards.
ATTATACTTACATTCATGGATGCTTTACATAAGACATACTACAATATCAAAAGTTCTTCAGAAGTCTTCTGGTTCTTTGACTTCACCTCTTTTCTCTGTTATCGCTATTGTCGCTTCAAACTCTTTCTTTACTTTTCAGAATCCCTCTCAACTCTCTACTTTCTTCCCTTTTACCTCAGGTTTTATTTACAACTCATAATGAGTTGGCTCCCACTCTTGCTCGGCTAGTGACACCTCATTATGATCTGGATACAACTCATGCTCGAATAGTTTTCTTAGATTTTATGGGATATTGTTCCCTCCTTTCCCTCATCTTCTTCTGTTTCTTCTCTATTATTTCTTGATCTTCTTGATCCTGTACCTTTTCTATGTCCATCTTTTCTTCTTTCTGTTCTCTACTCAACCTTCCTTCCAAACAACCCCCCAACACTCACCTGTGGCTCATCCCAAGCCACTTAGGCATGTTGTATCATGCTCTTCCATGTCGCATTGACTTTCTGGAGTCTCTCCTTTGCTTCTTGTACTACTGTTGTGACTTCAACCTCCTTTAGTTTGTTATTTAGTTTAGTTTGGACTCGGTGTCTTGCACTGCTAATGTCATGTTGGTTTGCACAATATCTAATTCCTCTAGTACCTCGAGTGCCTCATCTTGTCATGGTTGCAAATCCTATGTAACCTTTCTTCTCTTCCTTCAACTTTTCCACTACAATATGTAGTTTTCTATTCGCCAATAGTGCTATCATTCTTTTGGTTGTTGGGAGCGTATTTGTGTGCTCAGTGGATTGACTCACTTGTTCCTGTGTAACTTTGATTTTCTCTTCTAGTTGTTGCAGCTTCGGGGTGTTTGTCATCTATGTCCACATGTGCATGCCTTATTCACATATATTTATACATTCATGTTCTAAATGTTTAATCTTCACCACCGTTGTTTGCACGATCCTTTCCCTCTTCACTCTTTCTTCTGGTGGTGTCCCTGGTGTTGCATTCACTTCCAATTCTGTGATCTTCTTGTGAAGGCCCTCGATAACCTTGCTAATCTTTCCCACATGTTATTTTATTATGGATTTTACCACCATTGGTACTTCTTTATATAACTGTTGTACCTTCGCTTAAACTTTATGTGCCAATTTTTCAGCTTCCTCCTTTTCCTTCCTTATTTCTTTGTCTTTTTCCTCTGTTGCATTATTTTCCTGTTGGGATTTCTCGGCCTTCTATTCTACTTCCAGATTTTCCCTCTTAGCTTGCTATGCCTCGCTATCTACTTTTCTTTTCTCCTTTTCTGTGAGTTATACTCATTGTTATATTGTGCACTTTTTCTGTAGCCCAGTGTTGTACTGTCTCTGCAGTTCTTCTTTCCCTGCTTCGGCTTTGTCTAGCTTGTTGGATGCAATATCTACCTAATACCAGATTTCCTATGTGATCCATGTTTTCAATTTATGTAACACTTCCAGTGGCATTTGGGAGACGACTAAGTCCACACAACTTAGGCCTTGCAACCTTGCTTGTACTTCAAGGTGTGGTAACCTGACTGTCTATACTGGGAGTTTGAGTACTCTGCACTCTGATATCCCCATATGTGCTTCCCCTCTGATGCCTTGTTGGGTTGTGCCTTCTCCTGGAACCGGTGCCAATCAGAATGTATCTATTAACTGTTGAATTCTTGAGCATTGATCTTGGACCCTCATTTGAAGTGCTTCTTTTTTCTTTGTCATATCTTCTAGGACTTATTTTGTGACATACCTTAGTTTGTACCCAATTCGATCCATATCATCATCCATTAGGGTATAGAATACTTGAGGATTTTGAGCCTTTTTCTTCTTCTGCGTGGCTGACCCTATGTTATTGTCTGACCATTTCCTTCCTGTTTGATGTAAGGGTTGTATAGGTTGATCAATTGGCACTATTTATAGTGCTTACTCTCTATAATTTTCTTGAACGGTGCCCTCTATGCCATTTCTTGGAGGGTTCATTTCTACTTTTGTGTGTTGTGATACTTCGACGTTCCCCCCTACACTATCACATCCCCATCTGCTGGTATTTTCCAATCTGTTTCCCAATATTGCATGACCAACTGGATGTCTTCCTTAGTTATCTTATAATTTGTTTCGACCCATTCCTCCCATGGATCCTTCTTGGATTTTATATACATGTGGTGTCTATCTATGCGAAATTCCACAACTGGGTCATATGCCTCCACCAGTTGTGGAAATTTGCGTGGTGCATTCCATATTCTCTGTCCACCAGTTGTGGAAATTTGCGTGGTGCATTCCATATTCTCTGTCTAATTCTTTCATCATAGATAAACTCTATGTTGGTGTCCATCTGCCTCTTGATTTTTTAGAACCAAAAGTTCTAGTATTTTTTCGCTATGCACGACTTCCCTCTCAACCCTAAGAATTGTGGGTCCTCCAGATCTACCCATGCTATGAAGGAAATCAAGATCAATATCCAAGAGTAGTGAAAATCCTTCCCCTCATCTTGGGCTTCGACATAGTCCAGTAGGAACTAGTTCAACAAGAAAGGAGCCCAACTCATTGTAGTGCCTTCTACACATTTCTCTGCGGCAGCTACGACCCATGTTGGGACTTGGTCCTTCCTTCATTTCCGTAGCAATTTTCATGCTAAACTTTATGTGGCTATTCATAATATGAGGTCACATATGTTCGGCACATACAGGATGCGCTCCCCTTTGACCATGTGAAAATTCACTCGCATTTCCTCTGATTGTTCTCTTTCTATCTTCTTATTTGCAAATAACGTGGCAGGGTCCTTCCCCAGGGTGGGTAGTCTAGTGATCCATGCTATCAGGTCTGTATCAATCAAAATTGGCCTATACAACCACATGTACTCCCCATGTATGCAATATAAGAGGATTTTGACACAAAAATTTACTTCATTATTGCGGTTGAAGTGGGGGATGTCAAACACGTTTAGGAGGCCTGTAAGCTCCAATCCTCTAGCCAAGTTCTGGATCACTGGTACACTATGTTGTTTCCATGAATCTATTTGGATTTCTAGGTATTTGTGAGGCACAAAATCAAGGAAATTCTCCACATTAGTAATGTCATGATCAACATACTTTAGCTGAGGCACCTTCCCCAACATGTCTTCATTGATGACAACTACCTCCAAAATGTCTGGTGTTACCAACTTGTAATCTGGATTCTTCTGCAGTGTAACTGGTGGGGCATCATCCTTCCTTGGAAATATGTAATCATGAGGAAAATTCGGTGGCTCTGATGAGGATGTGCCTAGGGTTTCTTCAATCTCTTCTTCTACTATAATATCCCTAATGCGAATCCTTCTTGGTACTGCTACTGTTGCTCCTGCGACTTTGGGTAGCGCCATTTTTTTTCTTATATCAACTGTTACAACTATTGAAGCTCTACGCTCTCTCTCTTATTTCTCTCTGTTTGTGTTGTAACTGCGAAATAACAATAACCCACCTTTTTTCATTATTGGTGGCTTTTGTGCCTCGTTTCCCACTGTGTACCAATCCTCACGCCTTCCCGCCTATCTTCTCCTCCTATAGTGTGATATGTGCTTGTGTTAATGGAATTTTATTTCCAATTATACTTGTATATTTCCGTGGACTACCTCTCAGTCATTCTTATCAGTGATGTTTTTCCTTTAATCCCTATCTTTATGGTAGCTTTATGAATGGGCCTTCTAGTGGCTATATGCATTGTGATCGTTGTTGTATTTATGACTTGTTCTTATCCACCCCTAATTGTTGTTTCATTCTTGTTTAATACTTGATAGTTGTCTCATCATGTATTTCATGTAATTACTACTACATACTTGACTATGTTTACGTCAGGTTTCCTTGGTTGGCGCATTTTCCCCTCCTTACGCTCTTTCCAATTTATTTTTTGTGCGGTTCTTCCTATATCACAACTTAATAGCTCTCTTGGTAGAGTTTTAGATGACTTCCATTCAGTATGAATTTTAGTGTGACTCCATTAAGTGTTTCCAACTTCACAACACCTGCCTCTTTCACCTCCTAGATCACATATGGGCTTAACCAGTGCATGTGGAACTTCTTGGGTGTTGTAGAAAATTGCTATCATATAGTAGTACCAAGTCGCCTACTTGGAATTTTTTCAAATTAATATGTCTGTCGTTTCATTATTTTTTTATACTCGAAAAATGTATCATAATGTATTTCATGTAATTATTACTACATACTTGACTATGTTTATGTTAGGTTTCCCCGGTTGGTGCAGTTGCCCCTCTCTGCGTTGTTTCTATTTTTTTTTGTGCGGTTCTTAGTAGAGTTTTAGCTAACTTCCATTCAATATTCCTTCCAGTGTGAATCCATTAAGTGTTTCTAACTGCACAACACCTACCATGCATGCAAAACTTCCTTGGGTGCTGCAGAAACTTGCTATCATATAGTAGTACCAAGTTGCCTACTTGGAATTTTATTGACTTAATGTGTCTGTCGTGCCAAGATTTTTCCCTCTCCTTCTGCACTGTTTGATGGAACAATGTGGAAAATATATCCTCCTCCATCTGTACTAGTTTCGATAGTCATTCCTATATTGCACCTGCATCCAACAAATATTTGATCGCTGCGACACATAGGCTTGGTACAATAAATTCCATTGGAATTACTGCCTCCTGTCCATAACCAACCTGAATGGTGTTTGTCCTTTTAACTTATTTTTGGTTATCCTATATGCCCATAATACTGCAGGGATTCTTAAGTCTGATTCATCTCTTCCCACATTGCATATTTTGGTTATTGCATTTTCTAGGACTTTGTTGAATTATTCCACTATACCATTTGCTTGTGGCTAGTACAACATACTCTTCTGGTGGTGTATTTGGGAATATTCCATCAATGATTCTATATTTTTATTGAGGAAGTGTGTCCCTTGATCACTCATCAACATTCCAGGGCATCCAAATCAGGTTACTATGTTTTCGAACAAAAAGTGCATTGTTGTTTTTGCGTTGCAATCTGTGACTAGCACAGATTCTTCCCATCAATTAAGATATTATGTTGCTTTGATGATGTAACTTTCCCTCGATATTATTATTGTTGGGTTAATTGGTCCAATGAAGTCGATATCCCACTTATATAAAGCTTGTAATGTAACCCATGGGTTTAATTTCATCTTGTCCCTTCTGGAGGGTTTTCCGACTCTTTGGCAAACATCGCATGTCTGAAAGTACTCTTTTGCATCCTTATGGAGGGTAGGCCACCATAAACCTGTGCATAAGACCTTCTCCATAGTGGATTTTTTTGCATAATGTTCTCTTGCAATCCTTTCTTACGCTTCTACCAATATAGTTGGTATTTCATGTTCAAGTATGCAACATCGTAGTATTCCACTGTTGGGAACATGCCTATTTTGAGAAGCAAGCCTATTTTTGGAGAAAATATCTATTTTGGGAAAGATGTATTTTTTGGAAAGGAAGACCTAATGTTGGAACGTGTGCAATAGGTGGAAAGAAAGAAGAATTGAAAAAAAGAATGGCAATAAGCATGTAGGAGGAAAATCAATGTGGCACGTAGGTAGGCAAGCCTAACCATGATAGGGTTAGGGTTTTGACAAATATTGTAATGGCTATAAGCCATAAAGTAGTATAAATAAGGACCTAGGAGGTCTAGGAAGAGAGAGGTTGGTAGAGGAAAAGAGAACTGATAATTCTAATTTTGCGGATTATTGATTGTAATAAGTCTTGTAGAAGAGTCAAATAAGCTAGTGTTGAGGGTTAGGTCACAGGATGAGGAGCCTAGTGTGATCTAGTCTGCATCACAGAGGGTTCTTACCCTCATCTTGATTGTATTACTGAAGATGTAATGCATGAAATGCAATATTTTGCAACATAATGAATAAAAGAGTAGAAAGCCAAATCTTTGTGGACATATCCCCAGGAGGGGGTGAACCACGGTAAACTTTGTATTATGTGTGATTGTTCATGAATGTTTACTTTCCGTTGATTATTATCTCATGAATGAATGGTTAAACTAGAAATATCAACATACATGCATAAGTTTAAATATGGATAAATTAGGGAAGTACTAGAATAAATAACAAGGATAATGCATAAGAAATAAAGAACACAATCATAGATCCCCACGCATTCCTAGACTATAAGCACTTGAGCATTGCAGTCACCCATAAAAGCTATCTCGGGTGAGACTGCGTTGTGCACCCTGTGTGCAATGCTTCCTTCTAGATTACCAGGAGGGATGATAGTTTTTGGCGGTTTTGTTGGAAACATGTTGAGATCCAAACCTAGGTCAACCTAAGAAGAGAAGAGAGAGTAATAACCAACAAATGGTTTTGTTGCTAGCTGGAACTGCATAGGATTGAGTGGACGAGATTCGTGGAAGAAACACATAGAGAATGAAAGTATAGAAGGGAATGTTTAGGCCATGGAATCCAATGAATGAGAATATTGGAATATGATTGAAAACAAAGGAAATTTAGTTTGTGTAGAAGGACAATAGAAACCCTAAGTTAACACCATGCAAATATCTCGAAAAATACGTGTTTAGTGACTTGCATGAGGTATTTTTCTGCGTTTTCCCACATTTGTTGCAGGAGTGGATATTGAGATTAAAGGAAAACCACCCTACAAACCGAATCAGACAGATGGAGTGGAATCATGTGGAAATTGTGCAATTACAACAACTTAATAACAAATTTATGTGCGTAGTATATTTCTAGTTAGACAATATTGTTGCAGGGTTTATCATCGAATTTGCAGTAGATACCGCGAAGTCCTACACCACAACAGATCAATATTTTCTAAAGGGACCTAGAGGTAGGTACATAATATCGTTTTATACTTCAATCAAGATTTTCTTTTATGACAAYGGTGYGATTACCATGGAATCATACAACTAAACTTCCCTGCATKCATGGGGGAAGCACTGACATGAGATTGAGATATGGAAAAGGAGATGGATAAAGGAAATAAGAAGGAGTCCATGGACCCAATCATGATGGAAGAAGACCAGATAAAGCAGATAATGGAAAAWTTTGGAAAGACACACATCATAATACCCTACCAATATAAAATGAATAACAAGAAGAGAGCCATAGCTGATAGAGAGGGCTTAGCAAGCGATGACGAATAAGTAGAGGATCTTCGAGCTATGGATCAGATTCAGGAAATCCTACGTGCAACATATGAAAGGAAAACAGGAGGTCCAAGGTCAGGGACAGAAGGCAGAAATTCAATCCATATCTTCGTCAGTGTGGAACCTTCAACCCCTTGTACGACTAATACACTAGAAAGAACACCATCGTCTAGACAACCAAATGTTAGTGGAATAAAAACAATAGGACACACATCCAATCAAAGAGAATCTGTTGGTTGTGGAGCTTGAATATATTCCTGTTTCATAGGTATTTGTTTTCAGCCATGTTTATACCCCACGAAGAATGTACACCCCAGAATGCTGTATACTCCTCCATGTAAGGGGGAGGGGTGTAGGGGGGGATTCCCCCCCCTACGGGGTCAGGGAGAAAGCAGGCTCCTGAAGGAAAAATTGCCTTGTAAATGTTTATTTTAATTTCATAGTAAATTTGGACCGTTCATTATAAGGTCGAAGATCTGACGGTAGAAGTTATGTTAGGGTTTTTTTCCCTAGAAGGAAACCCTCTTTTCCTGAGGGAAATGTATTGCGGCTATGTATTATTGCAGATATTGTATTCCGAGAGAGGAAACTATGAGATAAATAAGAGGAAGTTACAAAGGGTGTGATGTAGGTTTTATCCCTTCATTTTTTGGATAATAAAAGGAAGGAACTAGAAATTTCTCTGGTGGATGTATCTCAGACTGGGTGAACCACGTATATCTACGTCTCTATTGTATTTTGTATCTTGTGTGTTTTATTTCCACATTTGTTTTTATTTTATTGCTCCGTGATCCTATTTTTCTAATAACATAAACTGGAGGAGCCAATGCAGGAAGTAACAATAAATTATCTACACCGCACAAAAGAAATAGTCAACACAGTTCAAAATGGTAGGACATTGTCCAGTGATCAAATTACTAGAATTTCGAGGAGAGGCATCAGAGGAACCTGAAAAACACTTATTGATTTGTGAGAAGATATGGGAAACAAATAAGATCATATATGAGGATACAAAGATCGTGCAATTAGAGATCACAATAAGAGACCACATACTGGACTAGTATATGAGCCTAGATGCAAACAGTCCGCAGGGAGTACCAAAGACTATTGCAGACATGAAAAAACTAATGGTAAACGAATTTTAGAATCCTAGCTCAGAATCCCAGTACATGAATGAGATGATTGAAATAAGGCAAAAAACAAGAGATTTTTTTTGGGATATTGATCA
>JASDQU010560131.1:12280-23982 GCA_032191745.1 Picea mariana | reverse complement strand
TACTTTATTACCAAATGAAATTTTTGTAGAAAACCCATCCATCTGTAGTGTCGAGATTGTTGTAGTTTGGTCTGTGCTTGAAGATACTGTAAGGGCTAGTGATCTGTATGTATGATTTTTTCCTTCCCTAACAAGTAGTGCTTCCATTTATTTACGCTTTGAACTAATGCATACAACTCTTTATCATATGTAGGATATTTAACAACAACTTGGTTAAAATTTTTAGAGTCGTAATAGATAGGCTTACGATATTACATCAATACCACACCCATGGCGTATCCACTGGAATCTGTGTTCATCTCAAAAGGTTGTTGAAGATTCGACAATTCTAATACGAATGTGGTACTAATATTCTCCTTCAAAGTGTCGAAATCTTTTTGTTACTTTCCTTCCCACTGAAAAGTGTTCTTCGTACTGGTTAAGGCATGCAAACGAACTGCTATAAAGGATAAGTTTGAAATGAACCTACTCCAATAATGGATTGCACCTAAGAATCTTCGGACCTCAATTACACTTTTTGGCTCAGGCCAATTTACAATTACATCCATTTTGGAAGGATCAATTTTTAATTGTCCTCCTCCTACAATATGACCTAAGTACAAAAGTGCAGTCTTTCCAAATTCACATTTAGACAATTTTACATACAAAATTTCCCTTTGTAAAGCATCCAATACTTTCTTTACATGCCTCACATGTTCATCCCAAGTCCCTCTAAAAATAATAATGTAGTCTAAATATACAATCACAAAGTCATCTAGGAAAGGCCTGAATACATCATTCATCACACGCATGAAAGTTGTCGGAGCATTACAAAGCCCAAACGACATAACTAACCACTAAAATAATCCTTGTTTGGTTTTAAAGGAAGTTTTCCATGCATCCTATTCTGCGACCTTGATTTGATGGTATCCACTATGCAAATCCAACTTAGTGAAATAAACAACATTCTTCAATTGATCAAGTAAATCGTCTATACGAGGAAGAGGGTATTGATTTTTCACCATGATTTTATTTAAGTCCCAGTAATCGAACCACATTCTCCATGTACCATATTTCTTTGGCACCATCACAATTAGAAAACCACAAGGAGATGAACTGGGCATGATGAGCCCTTGATGCAATAATCCCTGTACCTACTTCTTGTTCTCTGTCATCTCCACAACTAACATCCTGTACATTCCCACATTAGGAAGAGGAGAATCCTACTGAAGATGTATCTCATGTTGGATTTCCATTTTAGGAGGTAATCCATTTGGTTCTTGAAAAATATCATTATACTTAGAAACATTATCAATTAATTCCTTTTTATGAGAAGGATCACATCCTTGGAAAGCGTCGGATGTCCCGACATTTTTCTCTCTTACGACCATGAGTACATATCTCTTATTAGTTTTTATGAGTATTTTCATTTGCCCTACACTAACAAGTGTTGTATTTACCCTCATGCTGCGAGCTCTAAAAATATATTCCACTCCTGTTACATATTATTTTGGTCACCTTAGTGATCAACTGACAACATGTGCTCATGTTCCCTGAAAATATTAAAAGAGACTTTCTCCATGAGAAAAGTCGTTTTCTTTTCCTCTTTCAAAAACTATAATAAGGAAGGTCGTTGCACCCTGTTGTATGCATGGTGTGCGACGATGCCTGATCATCACACTCTTCACTAAAAATGGACTGCAACGTTTTCATAGGATTCCTATGAATAGGGTGCGATGATGCTTAAGAAAAGGAAAAGTCAAAATTCACGAATGTTCTAGAAGGGAATCTTCTAGAAGATGAGGTGGCCTCCGATCGGTTTGGATCTTACTCACTTATTTGATTTAGTGGGATCATCCTAATCCCCTCATCTATATCTCTTTTACCCTATATAAAGAGGGATCTCTTATGGAAAAGGCTAAGGTTTGCGAGGGCTTGCATATGCATGAATATTTCTACTACAAATTATACTTGAGAGCTTTTCTTTAGTTATCTAAGTCAGATTGTGGATCCTCTTCATCAAAGGAATTGGAGAAAAGGTGTGTGTGTTGGAGAAAAGATACATTGAAAGGGACCTTGCAACATCAAGGAATGGGCTGTATTCTCCACTTTCCATTTAATATAATGCAACAATACATTTCTTCCCTATAAAGGTGTCTTAAATTTTATTATATAACTCCTTTATATTATACATAGGATTTATTGGAATATGTATATATTTGTTCCTCTTTGTTAGTTTGTGCTTCCTAAATAGGTTCACCATCCCGAAAAATCAAAGAAGGAGCTACAAGGATGATACCAACAAGGATCAAGCGTCATTTAAAAGGTATGTAACTTGTACCTCTCTAAACTAGTTTATATGACAATGAAGTCTAAGGTGAAGTGTGTATTCTGTCTTATTTTGTTCTAACTTCATGTGGAAGTTAGGGAGATCAGTTTGTGTCGGCACTTATCAATTAGTCCGATAAAAAAAATGGTGACCATACTGGGGATACGACGTTTTTTTTTTATTTTATTCTTATTTGCTTTTAGCTTGCCTTCTTTTGGTTAATTTCATTTTCTGAGTCTGTGGGTGATCCATCTTGAATCCATGGGTTTGAAGGTTTAGTGGGAAATTTTGTCTTTTTTCCCATTTTTCTTTATTTTCAGAGATCGTCGCACTGTACCCTATTTACATCCTACGACAATCCTTTGCCATCACACTCTACTAGTGCATACCAGTGTGACGACATTGCACTATACCTTATTGATAGCCTACGATGATCCTAGATCGTCGCACAATACTCCTCTACAGCCTGCGACGATTCCTGTAGGAATTGTTGGGTGATAGCCATTTTTCTTTTCTCTACCCACTTTTGCATTTACTTCCTRGGATGAACTTTCAACACTAGTGAATGATTGATTTATAACTTTTGATCCTACATTTGATTGATTTTCAAAAATTGAAAGTCTTCTTTATAAGCTTTGCAAGTTTTTCTTTTGGTTGCTTGTCACAAGGGTGTAATCTCGAGATTTTGATCCTAAGTGATTGTTTGATAAGGAGTCCTTGATTTATTTTGATTTTTGGATTGTTTTTACTTTTTATATTTTTATTTGATTAAGATACAATTTTTTTTTGTATTTGACAAAAGGTTTTCTTATCATTTCATTTTTTGTCTACATTATGAGTTTGATTTGGGAATAGTGTTGAAAATGTGCTAGTTTTCTTGGACCATGCTTTATTTTCTTCATTACATCTCTGATATTATTTGAGAAAGAAAGAACTGAAGTCATTCTTCTTTTTAGTAGTCTTTGCAAGAAAATTGTTGCATTCAAATATTTGTAAAAAGACAAAAATTGGAAAATTTAGTAGTTTTTGATTATTTGGAATCTTTTTCATTCACAAATTGAGAAATTGTGTTTCGTAGCTTTTGTATTCCGAAAAGAGACACCTTCTCCCTACTTGTAATTAGAGTTCATCGAAATAAAATGATTGCATATCATCTCTTCTTGCATTTTATTGGGTCAAGGTCAAATACATCATCGATTTCATTTCCATTTCCCTTTTGAGTAAGCAACAACCTTTAAAATACAACGTAAATTTAAAATCTATTAGCAACTTTTGTTTTATATAAATGTTTTACACCAAAATTAGCTAGGATAGTGCTTTGGAATAGGTTGTAAGGCACACTCTCCAAATCATTAAAACACACAATAATATCTTGTGATAGGGAGAGTTCAAATCCACTTGCTACATTTTTTCCTGGGAAGCCCTTCTAACACAAGGGTCAATCACGAGGTCGCATTAGGGATGACAGAGTTACTCACCCTTCTTTGTTGGTCTTAGTGTAGATATTGCATGTATTATTGAGGGTCACTTGAGAATAAAATCCCATGGGGATCTTCTCGATTTGATTTCAGCCTTAGATACATTGCCTTTGTGCATGGACCAGACTGCCGATTGTTTCCCTAGGCATAATTGTGGTAATTTGTTGGCACAGGGGAAGAACCAGGGTTCAACGCTTCAATAGCGCACCAACAAAACCTTAACTACTAGCCCTTTCGGCAACACTTGTGAAGTAGATGAAGTCTCACCTGAGGTAGAGGTAGGGGTGGTTGTAGGACTCATATGTTTGCAACCTAGCTAGGACATAGATATGTGATTATAACACTAACATAGAACTTAGAAGTTAACATTCATCAACATTTAACCCTTATTCACATCGCATATTCAAACCCTAATTACAGAGCAACGCAGTATTCCACAAGATATAATACATCCAACACTTAGCACTTAGCACATAGAAATAGATTATATATAGCATTCATTCACATTACTAAGAACTAAGCTATTATATCAGATGCATATAACATATATCATTTCACTAAGMATTCATTACATTAATAACATAACAACTGTAATGCACAAAGAAACCATAACGCAGGATATATGTGGTTCACCTGAGTGTGGGGCTAYGTCCACCAACTCTTCTCTTATTTCAATATTCTACAAACATAGAGCCACAAGAACCTACTCCACATAGGACATGAGATATACATGCACCTCGCCAGATCCTCCTTCCCTGAGCTAGGTTTAAGCACAAAACCTTCTAACAGCTGCACACAAGCTTCTTACAATCACTTGCACTTAGCTCTTCAAGTTATTAACACACACTAAGCACAAAGCCTTTGAAATCACATAGATCAAACTCTAGCACTTAACATCTCTACCTCTTCCTACCTCTCCTAGATATCTATTTATACATTACAAAATGGGCCTAAAAATGGGTAACCCATGGGCCAACATCCCATACTCGTTACATAAAACCTCGCCCAAAAATTCCCTAAGAAGGGGCCGAGATCCGACGATCTCTGCTTTTCCTTGCGCTCAGCCTTCAATCAACATTTCGAAGTCCCAAAATTGGCCAAATGTCACCCAAGTTCTCCAAAACTTGGTCAAGGTCCAATAGGCCCCCAACACTCACCTGTGACTCATCCCGAGTCACTCTGATCTAGGTAACTCTGCCTCAAATTCCTCGAGCTTGGATCGAGCTACTTTGACTTGTTGCTTCGCCAGAGCCTACTCAATGAAATCCTGAATGATATTCTCGGTGATAGGTCCTTCCAATCACTGTTCAACTGAGGTGACTAGTTCTATCTTTGCACCTTGTCCTTAAATTTCCTCAAAAAGTGTGCAAGCTGCATCCTACACTGGCTGGATTCGCTGGGTCACTTCCATGACCTTGCTCTAAATGGCATAGGCCTATTGTTGAACTGTGTGTTGTTCCTAGGATCTTTTCATCCTCTCAACCGATGATAGTAGCTTCAAATGCGCTTTCACTGTTGTTGCTTTCTGTTTTGCCTCCTAGAGCTGTGACTCTAGTGTCCTGAGCTCAGTGTCCTCTACAAGGCACTCATAGGTCTGTGCACTTCAACTAATGAGTTGTTTGCATTCCAAGGCTAATGCCTTCATTCTCTCAACTACACTTCTCACAATTTCTTTTCTTAGATCTCACACTTCCTGCGGAGTGCTTGGAACTGTCTGTAATTCCAGTTCGGCTATTCTCTGTTGGAGCTGCTGAATGGCTTCGACAAGATTCCCTACTTGTCTTTATACTAGGTCTTTTTCCCGCTATTCTAAGCCCGTCATAGAGTGAAGTGATCTAATGAATGCTTCTTTAACTCCAATCTGCTCTGCGAGCAACTATTCCTTCTCCTTCTGAATCTGTGCTATATCCTCTGTAAAATTGTCTTGGATGTCGTCTCTTTCTTGTTGTGAAACCCAACATTATTCTCTGGCTTCCTCTTTTGCTTTTTTTAAGGCCTCTGTGGCATGCTCTTTTTCTTCTTGAACACGAAGAAGGTGAGCTTCGATCACATCTGCTATTCGGTGGAGTTGGGCAGGTTCGTCTCCCAACTCTGTTCCTTCTGATGATGAGGGTGTGGTAGACACTGCGTGGATGGAGTGGAGGGCTTGTTGTACCCCTTTCAACTCTGCTTCAATTATTTCATACATGGTCTCTTGTTTGGATTCATTATGCTGTAAGATATCTTCTGAGGTATTTGAGACAACGACAATGATGAAATCTATGTCATCCATCGTCAACACAGTCTGCATCTGTGGTTTAGTAGCTTTAGAATTCTTCCATGATGTAGGTTTCGTGGGGAAACCTTTCTTTTCTTGGAGTTCTCAGCTTCGTCAATAGCATCCATAGGCGGTGTTACTTCACCTTGTTTCTTCTTGTCTTCTTCTCCTTTGTCTTCTTCTTTGTCTTCTTCTTTGTCTACTTCATCATCACCTCCCCCTCTGAGTGAGTCTGAACCAGTCTCTTCTGATGCACTGTTCAAATTCTGTACCTCTTCCTTTTTCTTCCTTCTACTATTGCTGGGTGCATCATACTCTTTGTGAGTGACCAGAGGACTTCCGATTAGGTTGGGGTCGAACAGTTCTGCTTGGTCAACTGGTACAAGGAGCTCCATGGGACACTCCTTAGTTATTTCATCCATGTCCTCCTCAGTGAGCTTGTAGTAATATTGGAGCTCTTCTTTATGTTCGTTTCTTCGCATAGTGATATAAATAAAATGTTTATCTGCGCGGAACTTCATAAATGGTCTGAACCTATGAAAGGTATTCGGTGTCATGCGAGGGGAAGAATCAATAGCCCTCTTCAACTGCAGGTAACATGTGTAGAACACCGAATTTGACTACCATTGTTTAGCCATGTCGCTCGAATACTAGAGCGTGGTGAAGTTCGTAGCTAAGGGTTCTAATGGCTCAATCTCATGGAAAGTCGCACCTTCCGGCATCTCCCAAGAAATGAAGGAAATGAGGATCAAAAACCAACTAAAATGGAACTCGTATCCCTGATCCTGAGCTTCACAACAATCTTTCTCTAACTAGTTGAAGAGGAAGCTCGCCTAGTTCATTTGTAGCCCTTCTACGCATTTTCCTGCGAGGTCGATGAAAAACCCTGTGACCTGCATGGGTTTGTTCTTCCTTACTAGCTTACCAACAATCAACTAGAAGGCTAGGCACACTGCACCATTATAGATGGAGGCTAACTTGTAGCCCCACTTCCCCTTTTCCACATCATCATAGGTGTCTTTTATTCTCTGTGCCATGGCGCGATCTGCAACCTTTCCTAGATAAAATTATTGTGGGTCTGGTCCTTGCATGATTAGTCTGGTGATCCTATGGATCAGTGTCAGATCGACTGTGATACGCTTTTCCAACCACAAATAACCACCATGGAAGAATGACAACATGATCTTAATGCACACGTTAACCTACTGATGTCTTCTGATGTGTGGTATCTTCATCACCTTCAGGATAGTGGACCTCGCGGTGTCCATGGTCCATGGCCAGGGGATGATCTTTGACTTCCTTCCCTTTGTCTTGGTCAAATATTTGTATGGTGTGAGAATTCCATAGATCTTGTGGTCTTCTAGGTTATAGTCATTGATATTCAACGTCAGAATCCTCTCCAATTGTGGTCTGACTGCGCGTATCCCCTTCGAGAGGTATGCAGTGATGACTATGTAGTTGAAGTCCCTCGAGACACTGTCACGACTCACCACGCCAACCAGAGGCGGGATGTAGTTGAGAAAGATAGATGGGATGAGATTCTCATTTGCTAAGTCATCACGATGTTTCGTTCGTTTCTTTGTCGCAACTCAGGATGGTCTAGATCCACAAGCAGTCAATGAGGATGCTTTCACTCCTCTCATCGACGAGGCTTGGATGCCTATGGACATCACCTTATCGACCATGAGGTCTATTAGGATATCTTTGATGACTTTTTCTACTGTGCTAATTTCGTCTGACATGCACACTCGAGATCTGATATCTCAAGTCGGTGAACAATATTCAATGTAACAAAATGGATGACGAGGTCTCAAAAATCACTGTGCAAAAGAAAATAGTTCTCTGTGGGCTCGGATGATCACAATTGGTGAAAGTGTTCTCGGTGCAAAACTCGACGGGATAAATAGACAAATTCGTAACAAACTCTTAATCAATGCAATTCCATCCGTTATGGCGCGGTCCCAACAGTCCAGTGGAGAATGTTCCGGCAATAACTGTGTTTCTAGCCAATCTAGAGCGTCGTTTTAATGGTCGAGACACCTCCAATGGTCATATTTCTTCGTCATGGCAAAGTGCCAATCTTCGATGTTATGATATCTCGAGGAAGTTCCAATTCTACAAAATTTCTTTTTGTGGATTCCTCCCTGTAACTTCCTGTAACTTTTCTAACTTTGCTTTCTTCTTATTGAGCTTTCTAGCTTTCTTTCCTGAAATTTGAGTCACTGGTTTCCTCTTTCCATTATCATTCTTATCTCCTCTTGGCATGGTAACTTCGCACTGTGGAATGTCTTTCATAGGGTTTGAGGGTAATACTTCTTCTATTTCTGGGGTAGGTTCTCTACTCTCTTGTACAGATAGGTTTTTCAAGTCTTCCTATGTTCTTTCAACTTCGACGTCCATAGCTCTGGTCCTTAGTAGCTTCGATTGGTCCTCTTGTTCTTTTAGTAAGTGCGCTATTATCCTAGCTATGAAATATATTATTTCTTTCTTTTTCTATTCTAGATCCTCCTCTTATTGTTTCCTTCATATCTGATCTTTCTCAATCCAGGTTTTTCCTAGCAACATAGCAAATGGGGCGCGGTTCTCAAAAAAATTAACGATCTCAAATTATTCTTCTGTCGAAGTGCCATGAGCACTCATAGGTATCTGGGTAAGTCTTCCACATAGGGTTATCAACTTTCCTCTAAATAATCCTATTCCTCCTAATGAAGGAAACGTAGCGGGCTTTCCCAAAATTTCCCAAGTTCTTTCTGTCATGATATTCATCCGGGTTTCCTCATCTAGAACACAATCTATGTTGAAGTATCCTATTCTTGTTTCTATGCGCTCCTTCTCTTTTAATATATCTGATAAGTTGATATCTCTGTGATTGTTCAGGTTTTTTTTTCATCTATAATAATACAGGGTTTTATCATATCCTTAGTTTCTTGGCCTGTCTCATGGTTTTCTTGTCTCATATTCATCTTTTCAACTTTAGCAATCATTCTAGGGAAATACAAAACTTCATGTCCAGTAGCCTTACAACAAAGGAAAATAGGACCTCTACCAGGGAATTCTTTAGAAAGATATCCCAGTCTCCTACAACTATAACAAAGAGTTAACCCTCTCTTTCTCTTAAATGATCCCCAACCTTTCCTATACTGTGCACTGGGATTGTAGTTGTGGGTCTGAAAAAAAATTCTTTCTAGGATCCTGCATCCATTTGTTAGTTAAAACATTCTTTCTATGCATAGGAATAACAAATCTTTCATTATTTCTATCAGATCTATTCATATCAAATCTTCTTTCTTCTAGCTGTACCCTAGTTTTTAGACTAGGACCAAATCTATTAAACATACCTAGATCCATTCTTTTGAAATAAATTTTTTCACTTATCTTACCTTTATCAGAGCACAAAGCTTCAATATATTACCTTTTTTCTTCATATCAGACTTCTCTTCTTAGCACATATCTTTGTAAGTCAAGTAGAATACCGCGTACTAGGGAAACGAATCTATTCACAAAGATTTCTCTTTTCTTTAGTTCCCAACAATCACAGTTTCAAGTCCCAAGAACAAAACCATTTTTTGGCATAGGGGCAGACCCAGGGTTCAACACTTCAACAATGCACCAACAAAACCCTAACTACCGACCCTTAAAGCAACAACTGTGAAGCATATGAAGTCTCACCTGAGGTAGGGGCAGGGGTGGTTGCAGGACTCAGATGTCTGCAACCTAGCCGGGACATAGATCTATGATTATAACACTAACAAAGCACTTAGCAGTTAACATTCATCAACATTTAACCCTTATTCACATCGTAGATTCAAACCCTAATTATAGAGCAACATAATATTCCACAAGATCTAATACATCCAACACTTAGCACATAGATATAGATCATATCTAGCATTCATTCACATTACTAAGAACTAAGTTATTATATTAGATGCATATAACATATATCATTTCACTAAGAATACATTACATTAATAACATAASAACTACGATGAACAAAGAAACCATAACGCAGGATATACATGGTTCACCCCAGTGTGGGGCTATGTCCACCAACTCTTCTCTTCTTTATTGTCTTATTTCAATCTTCTACAAGAATAGAGCCACAGGAACCTACTCCRCATAGGACARGAGATCTACGTGCACCTTSCCAGATCCTCCTTCCCCGAGCTAGGTTTAAGCACAAAGCCTTCTTACAACTGCACACAAGCTTCTTACAATCACTTGCACTTAGCTCTRCAAGTTATTAACACACAGTAAGCACAAAGCCTTTGCAATCACATAGATCAAAATATAGCACTTAGCATATCTATCTCTTCCTACATCACCTAGATATCTATTTATACATTACAAAATGGGCCTAAACATGGGTAAAACCATGGGATGCATCCCATACCCGTTACATAAACCCTAACCCAAAAATTCCCAAAGAAGGGGCCAAGATCCCGTGATCTCCACTTCACCTTGCACTCCACCTTCGACCAGCCTTTCGAAGTCCCAAAATTGGTCAAACGTGACCCAAGTTCTCCAAAACTTGGTCAAGGGCCAACATAATTGGTAACCTTAGTGGCCTATCTCTTTAAAGTCTTTACACAAGGTGATTATGGAGGGGAAAGTCTTCACGATACCTAGAATCAACGTTGGCCAAATTCACTCGGGATCCTTGGAGGGTATACCCATGATTCTGTGTGGGAGATTGCACCAGGGTGTAAGTTTGTTAAGCATGTTGTTAACGTAACTTTTCCACCTGCTTTATCACAACCCATTCTTGTCTTGATTTCATGATGTTGGATTTCATCACCAACTAGTGAGTGTTGTTTGTTTCTCTAGTTGGCCATATATTTATTTTATTCTTTATTTGGTGTAGCCAACATCGACCCTCGTCATTCACGTAGGATGCAAGGGTTACCTCTGGAAGATCCAGAAGAATACACTCCTTTGCTTCCTAACTCACTAGAGGGTTTTTTTGAAGGAGAAATCAATAACAATGTAGCCTTTGAGATTGGAATTTCTACTCCATTGGAGGAATAAATACTTCCCGTAAATCCATTATTGAGTGTTGTACGAGATCCACATTTGCTCCATATTAATTCATTGGGAGATGTTGTTGTTGAAGATTATACTGGAATACCTACTGGAACATGCAGAGTCTAGTGTAGATGATCTGCTTTTTCAGAGTGAGTCATTTAGAATTCTGGTTCATATTGATGGAATTTTCAACCCTAGTTCTGTCACTGCCCATTCTCTTTGGAGGACCTCTTTGGGACAAGATATTTTTGATAAACTAGGGATGAGTCTTAATCAAACCATGGCATCACATACACCTGTGAATTCCACCACTTATACAATACCTTTAAATCATTTCACTGAAATGACCAATAATGTTGTCACATTTTCAGACTAATTGTTGGTTGGTTCTCATACAATTATTCCTCTCTAGCTTGCTAACTCTATCATGGTTCCACAAGCTACGCCTATTTCTGCTACAAATGTAGTTATTAATCAAGCTCCTATTGTAACATCATTTCCTCTTAGATCAAATACATCACTTCCTCCTAGGTATAACGCTTTGAATACTTCCATTGCTAATCCTTCCCAGAATCCATCCGGAGGGTCTAATCTTTTTATTCCTCCTGGGTACAATGCTTCTAGTAGTATTGTT
>JASDQU010560130.1:26245-40262 GCA_032191745.1 Picea mariana | reverse complement strand
ACTATGACTCATCAATATGTACCAACATCATCAACTATACACCTCATGTATGTGCCAACTCATCAACTACTTGTCTCAACCATGTACCCAACTCGTACCTCAACTAAAATCCCTCATCAATTTCATCATCCAAATATGATTTGTAACTCTGTAATATACCTGGTGTATATGATCAAATAATTGCAAACCTTCCTTAACTTTAACAACAAGAGACTAGCATTTTCATCAAATGTTTCTTTAGTCTCACAAGACTTGTTTTGGATTAGTCAAAAACCCTAACTTGAAATAATCATAACTTTGTACCTGTAATGAATAAAGATCTAAAACTGATACACAATGTTCTTCATTGTGTTTTATGAAATTACTCTAGGTTTCACTACTTGGAACCTCTCAGAAAAGGATTTATGGAAAAAATGACACACCTTGACGAATTCTAGATTATTCTAAAGAGCGACCTTGTAGAGAATGCCCCACCTAGAATATTCGTTGAATTGATATGAAACTGTTACATAGAATAAAAAATACTGTACTCTAACCAAAACATTTTGTATTACTAAATTTGGATCTGTTATGAAGATGTTATGATTTTTTTACCCGAAACACCTGTTTTTGACTAGTTTCAGGACTAGCCACAAACCCTATTTTCCACAGAGTGTAAATCCAAAAATACAATGACCCACAAGCTGAATTTTTTACCACAGATACTTGGATATATTTCCTCAATTTCATAGCAATTTCACGGTATGAATCATTCTATAAAAAATTCTATTGTAAAAATGGTGAGATGACTTGAAAAACACACACCTTAGAAAGCATCATCAAAAGAATTTTTCCTTCCTTGAATTCCGGCCTTATTTTATTCACTTTACTCAGAAATTCAGCTTATATATCCTTGGTTACCTCAGACACCTATAGGTATTCAATATTCTCAAGTTTTTCTTAAATGAGAGATCCTTTCCTCTTATTTATACTCTCTAAGTATCTTCCTTAAAAATATCTTCTAGGTCACTTTGCCCACTTTCCTTATTTTAGGGTTAACCCACTTGTAATTTCTCCATTAAATTTATTATTGAATTAGATTATTTTGTATTCACTTTGAATTATAGTACACTCATCACTTCACTTTATTATTTACCTTTTAAAATCTCTTAAACCAATTTGACTATTTTGACCTTTTGGGGCTTCTTGATGACATATGAGGGTCCTCCAACTTTGTAAGGCCATAACTCTCAAACCGGGAGGAGTTATGTGACGTTCCACATACCACCAGAAATGGAATTACAAGAAAAATCCATATAGGATAGTTTCATTGACAAATTCATTGGCGTTCATCTCATTATTCCACAAATAAGCATGGGTTCTCTAACCATACTTCTATGATAACTCAATCTGCAAAGTGTCTTCTCGTGAGGTCTTTCACATAAGGGGACCACTTATTATCAACCATGACAAGAAAATAATGAGTCATCTTTACATCAAGCAATCTTGGGTCCATTACCCAACCTTTGTGCTATGGGGATTTCTTCAAGGGTTGACATCAATGACAACCAACCTTAATCAACAATCTCCCCTTTTGGCATTGATGGAAACACTCTGATGCAATACTGAAATCATATCACTCATGCTTCCCATGGAACCATGCCTCTGTCCTCTGCATCTAATCAATCTCTCCCCCTTTTTCACCAATGGCAAAGGTATCTTTCCATCTGGGGTTTCTCCCCTTGACTGAACTGTCCTCTTATGGTGCTTCCTCGTGTAAATCTAAGACATATAAGATAAGCATTCATTTTAGAGTAGAAATAACTCCAATTCTCTGGTGAATATATTCAAAGGATTCCCGTGGAAGTGTTTTTGTGAAGATTTATGCCACTTGTTCTTTTGTGCCCACATACTCAACTCTAATGTTCTTTTCTACAACCTACTCCCGTAGAAAGTGATACTTTATTGGAATGTGCTTCATCTTGGATTGCATCACCGAGTTCTTCGAGATATTAATGGTTCTTGTATTATCACTATAGATTGGAATGGGCTCATCATACTCAACTTGTATATCTGTGAGAGTTTGTTTCATTCAAAGAACCTATGTACAACATGATGTTGCTGCAATATACTCTACCTCGGCTTTAGATAAAGATATTGATGATTGTTTCTTTCTTAGCCATGATACTAAACACTCACCCAAGTAGAACGCTACTCCATTGGTGCTTCGTCGATCATCAATACAACCTGTCGAATCTTCATCTGTGTAGGCAATAAGTGATAGATCCTTTCCTTTTGGATACCATAATCCAAACTCTTATGTTCCTTTGAGATATCTGAAAATTCTCTTCACCGCTAACACATGTGACTCCTTTGGTGCTGCTTGAAATCGTGCCATTAGTCCAACTACCTGCATTACATCTAGTCTGGATGTTCTCACATATAGTAGGTTGTCAATCATTGACCTGTATTGCCTTTGCTCTATAGAATTTGAATCATCATCTTTGCTCAACTTGCAACTATTTTCATGGGAGTGATAACTGGTTTGCAATCTTCCATTCTGAACCTCTTTAGCATTTATCTAATATACTTGGTTTGAGAAATAAATATTCCTTGGTTGCTTTGATGTATCTGAAGTCCCAAAAAGAAGGATAGTTCTCCAAGTAACGACATTTCAAATTCATTCTGCATATCTGTTGCAAATTTCTGGCTTAACCTGTCATCATCACTACCAAAAATAATATCATCAACATAAACTTCAATTAATAAAATATTACCTTCACTTAACATGATGTAGAGGTTGTTGTCTGCAGTTCCTTTTCTGAACCTTGCCTGCTGCAGATACTTATCTATTCTAGAGTACCATGCTCTAGGAGCCTATTTTAGACCATACAAGGCCTTCTTTAATTTACACACATAATATGCATTCTCTGACAACTGAAATCCTTCGGGTTGTTCAATGTAGACTTCTTCAAGTTCCCCATTCAGAAAACCTAATTTTACGTCTATCTGATATACTTTAACATTTTTGGAGCATGCATAGGCTAAAAGCAACTGAATTGCTTCCATTCTGGCAACTGGGGCAAATGTCTCTTCAAAGTCGATTCCTTCAATTTGTGCATATCCTTTACATACCAATCCATATTTTTTCCTTGTAACTTGTCCATCTTCATTTAATTTATTCCTGAAAACCCATTTTGTGCCGATCACATTCTTATTCTTTGGTCTTTGAACCAGTTCCCAAGTGTCATTTTTCTCTGTTTGATCCAATTCTTCATTCATGGCCTTATTCCAAAATTCATCCTTGTTGGCTTCTTCAAAACAGTTTCGTTCAATTGTAGATAAGAGTGTTAGGTGTGTTTGTTCTGGTGAACGGATTTATCTTCTAGTATCAACTCCTGCATCTTTGTTTCCAATAATCTGATTTGAAGGATGATTCTTCTGTACTCGTTTGCTAGGTGTCTTTGGAGATTCTTGTTGAACTTGCTCTTCTATTTCTATCAGATTCTCTTCATCTTCCTCTTTTACTTCATCTTCTTCGAAAAGTTGTTTCATTGATTTGTTTTCTTCTTCTTTTGATTCTGGTCTGCATGTTTCATCAATTGTTATGTTGATGCTTTTCACAACTTTGTTCAATTTTAGATTGTAATACTTGTATGCTTTCCTTATACTTGAGTAACCAACAAGTACTCCTTTGTCCACATGAGAGTCAAACTTTCTCATTCTTCCATATTCTCTTTTGATGTAGCATTTTCTTCCAAAAACTCTGAAGTGCTTCACATTTGTTGGTCTTCCTATCCATAGCTCGTAGGGAGTTTTACAGTGTTGTTTCTAAGCATTACTCTGTCTTGAATGTGAATTGTTGTATGCATTGTCTGTGTCCAAAATATATCTGTCAATTTGGAATCCATTAACATTGTTTGGGCCATTTCTTGTACTGTCATGTTCTTTCTTTCAACAACTCCATTCCGTTGAGGTGTCCTAGCAATGAAGAATTGCCTTTTTATTCCATGACTACTACAGTAGTCCATAAATTCCTTTGAAGTGAACTCTCCTCCATTATCAGATCTCAATCATTTGATTCTTGAATCCATCTCATTTTCAACCATTTCCTTGTAGATATTGAAGTTTTCAAAAGCTTTTTTTTTGTTCTTGAGAAAGAAAACTGCAGTCGTTCTTGTATAATCATCAACTAATAACATAAAATATCTCTCGCCTTTTAAGCCCTTTGTTGTAGTTGGTCCAACTAGATTAGTATGCACAATTTCCAGTGGTCTTGTTGTTGAATATTCATTTGATTTGAACCTGGTCTTTATTTGTTTTCCTTGTTGACAATGCTTGCATAAAGTGTTGGGTTGTTTCGTGATTTGGGGAATTTCTGTGACTGCTTTTCTTTTGCTGACTTTGACAAGGTTATCAAAATGCATGTGACCCATTCTTCTGTGCCATAGCCAACTTTCATCTTCCTTTCCTAGACAACACTTTTCATTTCCAATTTCACTTAACACATATATGTTGTTTGAAGTTCTTGTAGCTGTACCGACCAATTTCCCTGAACCTTCTCTTCTTATCTCACACTTTTGTGAATCGAAAGTAACTTTATGACCTTGGTCACACATTTGACTCACACTTAGAAGATCATGTTTCATATCTTCTACCAGTAGAACATTTTGTGTATTTTTATTCTTCTTCCCAATTCGGATTGTGCCTTCTCCAATGATTTTGGCTGAATCATCATTTCCGAAGGAGACTGATCCATTTCTTTCCTTTCGCAATGTAATAAATTTTTCTCTATCACCTGTCATGTGTTTTGAAAACCACTGTCAACATACCAACCATGTTTATTCTACTTAGCTTGTAGAGAAACTGCACATTCTTCATTGCTATATTGATCTTGTTTTCTTATCCATGTCATTTTCTGAGGTTCATGTCTATGACTGTTGTTGGTGGAACTGTTGGTACTGTGTATCCATCTACAATTGATGGCCAAATTTCAAACCCCTGTGCTTGTATATATGTCTTCATCCTTATGCTCCAAAATACATACTTATGTCCATCAAAGTGTGGTATTCCATTTTTATATGAGTTGGTACTCTCCACGATCTACCTTTCAGTGGTTAAACTGATTTCTGAAGGAACCTTCTCTAATACCAATTGTTGGATTACTAAGAGGGGGGGTGAATCAGTAATAGCGTAATTATAAATTTTTTTCTCCAAATAATCCAAGTGTTATATCAATGTAGAATTATTATCCAATAATGAGCGACAAGAAATTAACAATCACAAACATACACATTACACTAGTGTTTTACGTGGAAACACAAATCGGGAGAAAACCACAAAATGCTTTATCTTATATGTCTTGAAGANGAAGGAGGCTCCAACCCCCTAGTTTCTCAGGCTACAACCTAAGGGAAGCTCCAACTCCCCAATTATCTGGCTACAACCCCCTATGTTCTCTAGCTACAACCGGAAGGTGGCTACAACCCCCTATGTTCTCTAGCTACAACCGGAAGGTGGCTACAACCACCTGTCCTTTCTCCATCCAACCATCCTGAAGTAGAAGTAGAATGATGGAACCACTATCACACTATCACTGTGATATATACCGATGTAAATATTTACCAATAAACCTGAACGATGCATCAACCATGCATCAACCTATACCTCAACTAATAATCAACCTGTACCATAAACAAGTGCATCAACTACGTACCAACCTGTACCAAACAATATGTAATCAACCTGTACTATAAAAAAGTGCAACCAACCATGTAACAAGCATGTACCAATCATGTGTCAAGTACTCATAAACTATGACTCATCAATATGTACCAACATCATCAACTATACACCTCATGTATGCATCAACTCATCAACTACTTGTCTCAACCATGTACCCAACTTGTACCTCAACCAAAAGCCCTCATCAATTTCATCATCCAAATATGAATTCTAACTCTATAATAGACCTGGTGTATATGATCACATAACTGCAAACCTTCCTTAACTTTAACAACAAGAGACTAGCATTTTCATCAAACGTTTCTTTAGTCTCACAAGACTAGTTTTGGATTAGTCAACAACCCTAACTTGAAATAATCATAACTTTGTACCTGTAATGAATAAATATCTAAAACTGATACACAATGTTCTTTAGTGTGTTTTATGAAATTTATCTAGGTTTCACTACTTGGAACCTCTCAGAAAAGGAGTTATGGGAAAAATGACACACCTTGCCAAATTCTAGTTTATTCTAGAGAGAGAGACCTCGTAGAGCGTGCCCCGCATGGAATATTTGTTGAATTGATATAAACATTTTACACAGCATACTAAATAATGTGCTCTAACCAACACATTTTTTCTTACTGAATTTAGATCTGTTATGAAGAATTTATGACGTTTTTACCCGAAACACTTGTTTTTTACTAGTTTCAGGACTAGCCACAAACCCTATTTTCCACGGAGTGTAACTCCAAAAATACAACGACCCACAAGATGAATTTTTTACCACGGATACTTGGATATTTTTCTTCAATGGAATAGAAATTTCATGGTCTGAATCATTCTATAAAAAAACGTTATTGTGAAAATGGTGAGATGACCTAAAAAACACATACCTTAGAAAACATCATCAAAAAAATTTATCCTTCCTTGAATTTCGACCTTATTTTTTTCACTTTCCTCAGAAATTCAACTTAGATATCCTTTGGTTACCTCAAATACCTATAGGTATTCAATATGCTCAAGTTTGTCTTAAATGAGAGAGCCTTACCTCTTATTTATACTCTCCAAGTAGCTTCCTTAAAAACATCTTCTAGGTCACTTTGCCCACTTTCCTTATTTTAGGTTTAACCCACTTCTAATTTCTCCATTAAATTTCTTATTGAATTAATTTATTTTGTATTCACTTTGAATTATAGTACACTCATCACTTCACTTTATTATTTACATTTTAAAATCTCTTAAACCACTTTAACCTTTTGGGGCTTCTAGATGACATGTGAGGGTCCTCCAACTTCGTAAGGCCATTACTCTCAAACCATGAGGAGTTACGTGATGTTCCACATACCACCATAAATGGAATGACAAGCACTATCCATATAGGATAGTTTCACTGACAAATTCACTAGCATTCATCTCATTATTCCACAAATAAGCATGGGTTCTCTAACCATACTTCTAGGATAACTCAATCCGCAAAGCATCTTCCCGTGAGGGCTTTCACCATAAGGGGACCACTTTGGAGTTCATCCATTTCTACTTATTATCAACCATGACAAGATGATAACGAGTCATCTTTACATCAAAAAATCTTGGGTCCATTACCCAACCTTTGTGCTACAGAGCTTTCTTCAAGGGTTGACATCAATAACAACCAACCTTAATCAAAAGTATCCCCACATCCCACAATCTACATTTTACACTTATGTAGAAGTATAACCCGGTGCCACCCCCCACCCCATCGCAGTCCTTTCTCCTACAACTTTCATGCCATGTCATTTCTTGATTCTTGTAACCTGCACCCTATGTGATCCAATGCCCATCTTCTACATAAAATGTGATTTGTTTTCCTGAGGTGATCCCATCATATCCATCACACAATTCCCATATGATGAGAATGGTTGTTGTTAATAAATAAGCATTAATTCTTGTACATTTCCCCTTATCGTCGTGTACACAAATGACAATTACCATTTAATGAGATACATGCACCAAATGTACGAAGGGGAAAATTTGAACAATGAATTGGACCTAATATGTGATTAAGGGGTACCTATCAAACATGAAATCAAAATTACACATGTAATCCTCACACATACCCAAGTGCATTGAAAGTGAAAAAGTGTGGAGAACAAGGAGAAGAAAGAAACATTCTGTGGAGACACAATAAATTTATTGGCTCGTAAAAGTAAGGATTTTCAGTGGTCTATAGCATATAAGTGGTATTCTGAACTATATTAAGAATGTTGAGTATGTGTTATATTCTTTGCATGTGTGTGTGTGGGCGCGTCAGATTCTACACCTGCATCTGACGATCAAGGTGTGGCACCAAATATTGTATATATTGTATGGTGAATGGTGAAATTAATACAATGAAGAGTTGAAAGGTGTGGCACCAAGGAAGGCTGGTTTTCTCCCGGTTAAGGGTTTCCAACGTAAATCTCTGTGTATTATATGTATGAGCCATTAATTAATTTTTGTTTTGCGTAAGAAGTTGTATGCATTGCTTTACTTCACAGGTTTAAAACTTACAAAGAAGACAATATCAAGAACAAATCCTGGATGTCAAGGATAGTAAAAGTCATGTGCATGCTTAAGGCATTCGATTTATAGAATTAGAGACCTCGTGTGCGATTTAATTCAAAGTATCGGCTCATTGAGGTTAAGTAAAGCTGAAGAACTCCTATCCATTTAACACCAAATAGGTTCAGAAGGATGCTATATCTCCTAACACCAGACATAATCTTGAAGCTTCTAGAAGTGGATTTCTTTGTGGACGCTCAAGGTGGTGGTATGGGTTTACTCAAGGAATTCCTAGTGTAGCCCCTGGTCGGGTCCTTGAACATCAATGAAATCAACATATGCATGTTATCTTGGCCATTTAAAGAATTCACCTACATTTTTGCATGATTGGTGGGTCAAGAATCAATGACATATCTCCCCACGTATGTCCTATGTATACTCCATTACTCAATAAGGATAGGTTCTATCTTTGATTGGGACCAAATAGTCTCAAACAATATCTCCCATCAATTTTCTAGTTTTATTCAAACTAAGAAGTTCCACATTACCTCTTATTTGTTTCTCGCTCTTTCTTACTATAATAAATTTGAGGGCATGTCCCTAAGGGGAAATGTAAATTTTGAAGAAGACCCCACTCAATTTTGGTATCCTACATTATGGAAGCACAAGGCATTGCTTTACTTTTACCAAACCTAAGATTCCTTCATCAAGGAATGCAGAAGAATGCTCATATAGTTTGAACCAACTAAGGTTACATAAGCATCCCTGGATTTTCTCAAGGGGAAATGAGTGTGTGTGTTTGAAGAACAATTCAAATACATAACGCTTTTTGGTTTCGAAGGGAAACCCTTTCTTTTTCCCAGGTTCACGTGTGGCAAATTTTTGGTGTATGAGTTGTGTAGACAATACAAAACATGGTCTATGTTCTTTCATACGAAGAGGAAGTGGAAATTTATTCCCATGCCATTCAAAATTTTTGATATTTCAATCAAAATTTCCTCAAGTCTCACCAAAATGGTGGGATTATTTGAATCATTTAATATTAAAGAAGAAAAATGCATCGATGGATTTGAACCGAAAGGTATTTTTCGTGGCCCATATGGTATCAATTAGTTATGCCTCGATTTTGAATAAGGTGCAAGAAATTTCAGAAGGGTGAGACAATAATGAAGACTTGCATGCTGAGTATAAGGTGATAACTACCATGATAAAAATTATTTCCAAAAAGTAGAAACAACCCACTTAGGAAGATGCACATACCAGGGTAAATTCAAACATGAGTGTAGTGCAGGTTTCTACCCTATAAGGAAACAAGCAACCACAACATAGACAAAGGGGCAGATCCACAACCAACACTTAAGGTGGTGTAGTGCATCACCCCCATAAGAGCCCCTCTTCGGGCCACAAGGATATGAAAGGAGATTAGTGCAGGGGGAAAGGAAAACAATTAGGGATGTGTAGGTGATGGAGATGGTGGGGGGCCCCCACGATGCCAATTGGAGGAAACACACATGGTTACCCATGTCCCCAAAAGAAAATGGAACCTCGATGAAGGTGTTTCTCTAAACCCTGGTTGTTTAGATATGAACATGACTAACATGGATATAGATGAAATCAATAACATTCCCACATGGACTATATTACAACTAGTAAAGAGAAATTTGATTGTAGATGAGTTGTCCATGTTATCGCACAATATGTACTTTCCCAAAGCCCAAGGAAAGTAAGGGATATTGGTGTAACAAACATGATATCTTATCATTGTCACCTTGATAGGAAATCCCCATTTTTTAGGGATAGGCAAGGTCTACCCAAGGGGAGGCATCCCTGGTAACCTAAAGGGATGGAAAATTAGGGTTATGGTCAAGATATATTCCCCTCTCACTGGTAACCAAAGTCACTAAGTCTGTGTCTAAAAATTGAGGTTAATGAAGTGCTTGATGTACCTTCTTGGAAGAAGACAATATAGCATGCATATACAATAATCCCAAGAACAAATATGATAATAATACCTCTGTATACAATAGACAATGACAATAAGTGCTAGCTGATATGAAATTGTAGTAGTCAGTAAGTTTACAACAACAATTGATAAAATGTAACAACTGCAAAAAATACTCCTCAGAAAAGATTGAAAAGACAATGAAAATATAACATTAACTATGTAGAATGATAATAACTTGTCGCAAGCAATTTTTGAAGTGATTAACTAACAATTGATGTCAACTATGAAGAAAATTTGTTGCAATTAGATGGTTGTAGCAAACATTTATAACAACAACAAATAAGTTAGTGATCTAGGCTAAACTTGGGTTAGACATAGTTCGTAAAAGATTAGGTGAATAGTGTTTGAGTGTTTGATCAATCCTTCAACAAGAAAGAAGTGAGAACTAGTGCCTTTTATGACTTATGGAGTCAATTATATCATCACAATAACTTGGAGAAATAACAATGATTGTACTTGTCTAAGACATAAAAAGGTGGAAACTTGAGGAGTAGCACCTTAAGTCCTCAAACACCAATCTTTTGAGCGAATATTCAACTAGGGTGTAGGAACTTCTAGGACCAAGCGATTTCTCCTATCCTTAGACTCTTGAAATATTTAATGCAATAATAACTAGACAAAGCTTCTAAAATGATAGCACTCCAGGGCTCTAGAAGTTTGTCTAGACAAGATCCTATTAGGCAAAATTTAGCAAAAAAAGGAACAAGAAAGAAACACCTTATGTTTCTTACCCCTAGGGTTTCAAGCAAGCAATTTCATAATCTTTAATATAAATAAATAGCATACCATAAACATTTAAAATGAAATGAGAATTGCAGATTTACTTACTTCACCAAGAATAATCAAGCACAAAAACCCTAGATTTGCCAAACTTCCACCAAGAAATGATCCAAAATGCATCCAAACAAGTCTCCAAGAGAGTGTGCCTCATAATTTTAGCCAATAACCCTTAAGAGGGAGAAAATTTCAGTCCTCCCTCTTGTGAGAGATAAGTTATGATGAAAATGAATGTCACTTTATGTCTATTTATAGCAAAATTATGACCTTTAATTATTTTAGGTCAAAATATTAGGGTTGACCTGGCCAGTTTACTCAAAAATTACATTTTTACCAAAATAAATTCAATTTGCATCTAAATAGGCCTCCAAAGGTGACATCATGGCCACCTAGGGTGACATTGGGCCTCAAGTGTGGGATGTTGGGAAAAGGAGATGAAACGTTGGGCCTCCAAAGACCTAAAATTTTCCCACACATGCCAATGACCTCATGAATACTTCCAAGGTGACAATTCCAGCTGACAGGTGACGTCTAGGGCTGCAAAGGTGATGTCCAAGGCATCCCAAGGCCAAGGTTCAGGTGGGATGAGCATGCGACCTTATGTCTAGGTCTTCCAAAGTTCCTCCAAAGGCAATGTCCTTCCTTCATCGAGTGCAAGCCTTCAATCTCTTCTTACCCCTAGCTAGGGTTTCAATATCCATATGTGAGATTTGAGCCCCCATGAAGGTTTGATCTAATCATTCCCTCATATGTACCTATCCACCAGGCAAGGTCTTGCATAAACAACAAGTACACCCTCTAGGGGTTCATAAGTCACAATGATCATAGCATGTAAATCACATCTAATAATTAAATTACTCAAACATGTGCATCAAACCCCATTTAACCCCAAAGAAATGCTCAAAGATGTTATGCAATTTGAAAAGTTAGGTTTGGAGAGGGTCTCAAGGTGTCCTATTGGGCTAACCTCTCTTAAGTTTGGGTGTTTCCCAGGCGGAGTCTAGTCCGAGTCATGTAAGTGTATGAGGTGGCATAGGGTAAATATTTGGGCATCAGGTGCATGTGATAACAGGGAAATGTAGATTCTTACCTGTGGGTGCCTTTGTGGAGGGTGATCTACACCTTGTCATGGATTCAATGTTATGCTAGCCCATTCATTTCAATTTATTCTTAACTTTATTTTTTTTATCTTTTGGTCTTGTGCTATGAGGAAATAGTTGAGGGACATTATCCTAGCTTGTTGACTAGAGGTGACAACATTAGCCACAAAAATTTCATGGAAATGGGAAGGTTGGCTCATAATGAGACCCTTTCTATTATCTTGTGGGTCCTTTTTTCTTACTGAGAATCTTTTCACTGCTTTCTCTGGGATCCTTGGGTGAATCATCTCGAAGGTTTCAAAATTGGATTTTACTCTTGCCAGCTACTTTTTCCCTCTAGGCCTTTAGCTTCTTCTTCCCATGAGGTTAGGTACAACACTTCATAGTGTATTGAATCCCAATGCCCAAAAAAGAAAGTAGATATGGAAGGAATAAAGATGGAAAGTGGTAAGTATGGAGGGAATGGACGATGACTCTTCAAAGATCCACCCAGTAGCAACCCATCCTAAAGGGAAATCAACTTACAAGGGTATTATGTCACCCTTCCAGGTTTGAACGAGGCAAAGAGCATAATTAACATTGTGAAATGAAGAAGGATTCAATGGAACATGTTCAAGTTCTTCAAAAATCAGAGTGATACATACCATGATACCCGGACTCATTATCGCATGGAGCAAGACTCATTGCTACTTCAGGACCATGCTAGTTGATGGATATTGTTTTTGGTGATATGTGGACTGCACTGAAGAAAAGAGGGGCCCTCCGAGGCAATGCTTAAGTCATCTAAATCTCAATACTCCATATCTAGAACCTGTGGGTTTCGAGACATGATCTCCTTAGTTATCCTTGGGATAGGGGATAATAGGCCAGTGAGGGTCCAACTGTTTTTGAGGAATAATCTATTTCTCTTCATCATGCCAAGTACAACAAATA
This sequence comes from Picea mariana, assembly GCA_032191745.1. Taxonomy (NCBI): domain Eukaryota; kingdom Viridiplantae; phylum Streptophyta; class Pinopsida; order Pinales; family Pinaceae; genus Picea; species Picea mariana. Next base: position 27,221 of record JASDQU010560130.1, on the reverse strand, counting down.
GTCCAAGAAACTCTGTATTGAAAGAATTAATATGAAGGACAAAAAAGTGATGGGAAAATGGATCTCTAAAATTGAAGGTAAGGGCTTGAAACCTTTGTGGGTTCTTAAGTTCCATCAAGTTGTTGATGATGCTCTAGCTCACTCTATAATAGAGAAGGAGATAGAGAATGAGAGTTTGAAAAAGAGGGTAATGGAACTTGAAGCTACCATTAGCCTAAAGCCATTATTTGTAGAACCATTAGCTATGATGGTTTATGGGGTCCTTGAAAATGGTTGGATCAAGCTCCAATGTCAATAAATCCACAATATTGCTCGTTAGTATCATGAGATGTGTAGTTAAAAATATTGATAAAATATTTGGCATTATGTGGGAAGCTTGGGAAATCGTTGTTAAATTTTGTGTCATAGATGGAAGGATTCACACCCTTAGTGAATATCTACAAGAGAATCTACAGAGCAATAAGAATTTCTACAAGAATGCAGTAAACACATCCATGGCTAGAATATCCAAAAAGGACGAATTTGTAAGGAAGAAGTAGGAGATTCCTTCTAAAAGTAAGTTGAAGCAAATACAGGCTAGATGGTTGGAGAGAATAAACACTCTTTGTAAATTGAGTGTGACCTATGTTTCTTTCATGGAAAAGAAGAGTGTTATTTTTAAAATTTCTTGATATTATAAAGGAACTAGAAAATGCCATTTTGATAAAGAAATCAATGTTGTTAAGTAAGGATCGGGTGGAAAAAGAATTGGGTGTACTCGTTTTTAGTTTTGATATATGAACTTAATAGAGTCAATTGGAACATATTTTTTAATTTATCTTAATTATATTTATCGAACTTAAGAGATTATTTTATTGTATTTGTTTTCACTGGTGAACATTTTTCAAATTTCACTATACTCAAATTCAAACACAAACACAAATCATGGGGCTTAGTAGGTAAGTATATCCTCAAGGAAAATCTAATTCATGAGCTA
>JASDQU010560130.1:13668-26225 GCA_032191745.1 Picea mariana | reverse complement strand
CATATTTTTTAATTTATCTTAATTATATTTATCGAACTTAAGAGATTATTTTATTGTATTTGTTTTCACTGGTGAACATTTTTCAAATTTCACTATACTCAAATTCAAACACAAACACAAATCATGGGGCTTAGTAGGTAAGTATATCCTCAAGGAAAATCTAATTCATGAGCTATTATAGGAAAATGGCTTATAACTAAAATGATAAGGTAAGGATAAACAACCATTGATAATACAACATTAGTGTATGAGGATAAAAATAACTCAAGGTAATTAGTAAAATATTCATAAATATTAAAACATAGAATTAACCATATCTATTACACAAAAAAAAGAATATGCATATATTAATAAATGATAGAATATTTACAACTTTCAATGTGATGCACTAGTCCTTATCCCTAATACATAGCAACAATGGAAAATATCTCATTGATGTGTATTTCATGAAAAGTGTACTTGAACACAAGGTTACATGCCATTACAAAAATAGAGATATTTGAATGTTGGTCCCACTCAATATTTATTAGGAGGTTGACTTTGGTGGATTGTACCAAAAGTTGGATAATCTCTATTAAGAAAAGTTTTCCATTTATAGAAAACAACTTCCTTAAGACCCTCCTAGGCTTCCACATTGAACTTTAGTGAAATGGACTTCTCCATGATATCAAGAGGTACAAATACATCACACTAAGTTCAAAATTAACCACGAACCCTTCATATGAACATGAAATTTCCAAATAATTCACTATGTATCATGTTCTAAGAGTTTATGTGATTGCAAACTGTGTAGGAAATAAGTTGAATATTGTGACAATGTACTTGATGTGGCTACAAGACTTGAAACGGTAATGGATTGTGTGTTCCATATTGTTTAGAGGAAACTAATTTAGCAGTCACAACTTCACCATCACAACTACAACCCCCTTTTTATAATACAAACTATCTATTCTTGTTAAAAAAAATGGTAAAATCAAATGCAATTGAGATTATACCAAAAGTCCACCCTTTTGGATGAATTTATTCTTACTAATCTTGATGAAATTACCATCTCTAAATAAGGGAGTCATATATAAACTAGAACCTATATCATTATTGTCATCTAAAACTATAAGATAACTATGATTGTGTTTGAGATAATGAAGGATAGTACATTGTAAACTTTCCAACTTCATCCATGTACACCATATGCATAGGAACAACATAATGCATACTCTATGTCATGTGTCATTGCTACCAACAATGCAAAGATTTGGATCATCACAATGAGAATCTAAGCATGTCAACTCTAGGTTTCCCATATGGTACTCATCAATAACTTTGCAGATAATGATCTCTTCTAAACCATTTTCTCCTTTAAGAATGACAACTATATCAAAGGTTGGAACAATGTCCCTGACATAATGTATATTTGAATGACATTGTAGTTCATAACATATAGGCCTATCATTAGGTACAACCGTAACATCATGAACACTAGATGCAACATCACCACTCTAACTATTTTTTTAATGAAACTAGATAATTTTTGTCACATTCATCGCTATAGAGATATTTGTTGCTTTGTTTCTAGTTGATTTTCTTGTCAAGCATCCTCTTAAACAAGTATTCAAAAATATTCTTCCACAACTCATAGTAGCAATGTCTTCCATTATTTATGTGGAAATGTATTCTGGCCCATACTATTCATGATTAAATTTGAAAAGAAAATCTACAATCATGAGAAGATGCCCAAAAGGGTTGCATGGTTTACACACAAGATATATGCATTGGAAAGCAACAATGAATAAATTAGTCTATCTCTATAAGCATAATATAAAAATGAAATAATATCTAACCTTTAGTAAGATTATTAGATTTATTTTATCCTCATAAATAGGGTTTTAGCTTTGCATCCACAAAAAAATTGAAGCTCCTAACATATTTATGCATCAAGTTATTCAGGGTAAAATTGAGTATTATGCATATATAATATATGATAAATGACTCGCATACCCTAGTTAGAAACAAAAAATGTAGAACATAAATTAAAATATCAAAGTAACAAGCCTTATGAGAATATAAGATGAAAAAATATGGATTCTTGACATTTACATTAATTTAAGTTAGATAAACTTGGATAAAGATCCTTAGAAATCATTTAAGCTTATCCAATGAAAATCATGGGCTTCTAGGTTCTTGAAACCACGATCAATTGTTGATAAAATAACAATACATAAGTTGATTAAGTAAATTCAAGGATTCTTATACAAATTATCTATATATTTTTCCATTAATCAATTATTTATCGCATGAACCATCCCTCCCAGTGGGCAGTGGGCAATATCTAGAATATTTGACAAAAATCCTCCTTTAAAAAACTAAAAAAATAATCATCCTTGAATCATTTTTAAGCTTGTAATTTTTTTGCACAATAGAACATAGATTTGTCGTATAATTAATTGTTTGTGTCATGTACCTTCAATAATTAATCGAACCCAAAAAATAAATATAATTAGGTTTAAAAAAAAATACAACTTCCAAAATATAGAGCTTAGGAAAAAAAAAAATCATTATGAACGAACAAATTAAATCACTATACCAATGGATTTCCATCATTTTTAATAGAAAAAAATATTTACATGCCATCCAATTTGGATTTTTCAAGGATCACATCTAATATGATTTGATCACAGTGTTTGTTTATGTAGGGCATCTGATCCAATATGTTAAAATTCTTATCTCACAATGTTCATTTAAGTAGGACATTGGACCTATTTTTTCACAAGGTTCTCTTGTCAGGTTCATTCAAGAAGGACATTGTTGATACATATTACCTCACTCTACTTATGCAATTTTTTCTCTAACAGGTCCCCCTCCTCTAACACTTTAGTAATTCAGATGCAAGGAATGAATCCATCATAAATTTTTCCACATCCCATAACTCGCAAACCCGCAAGCCCGCATTCCTACAAACCCACAAACCTACAAGCTTGTATCCATGCATCCCATAAACCTGCATTCCCACATCCTTTCATTTTGCAAATTTGCAAACCCGCAAGCCCACATCCATGCATCCTACAAACCCACAAAATCACAATCTTGCATCCCCAAATCCTACAAACCCGCATTCTCGTATCCCCACATCCCGCAATCTACATTTTACACTTACGCAGAAGGATAACTCGATGCCACCCCCTACCCCCTTGCAATCCTTCCTCCTCCAACTTTCATGCCATGTCATTCATTGATTCCTGTAACCTGCACCATATGTGATCCAATGCCCATCTTCTACATAGAATGTGATTGATTTTTCTGAGGTGATCCCATCATATCTATCACCCAATTCCCACGTGATGATAATGATTGTTGTTAATAAATAAGGATTAATTTGTGTACATCTCCCTTGATCATCGTGTACACAAATGACAGCTACCATTTAATGAGCGACATGCACCAAATGTACGAAGGGGAAAATTTGAACAGTGAATTGGACCTAGTATGTGATTAAGGGGTACCTATCAAACATGAAATCAAAATTATACATGTAATCCTCACACCTAACCAAGTGCATTGAAAATGAAAAAGTGTAGAGAACAAGGAGAAGAAAGAAACATTCTGTGGAGACACAGTAAATTTATTAGCTCGTAAACATAAGGATTTTCAGTGGTCTATAGCATATAAGTGGTATTCTGAACTATGTTAAGAATGTTGGGTATGTGTTATATTCTTTGCATGTGTGTGTGTGGGCGCGTCAGATTCGATAATTGTGTCTGACGATCAAGGTGTGGCACCAAATATTGTATATATTGTATGGTGAATGGTGAAATTAATACAATGAAGAGTTGAAAGGTGCGGTGCCAAGGAAGGTTGGTTTTCTCCCAGTTAATGGTTTCCAGCGTAAATCTCTGTGTACTATGTGTATGAGTCATTGATTAATTTTTGTTTTTCTTAAGAATTTGTATGCATTGCTTTACTTCACAGGTTTAAAACTTACAAAGAAGATAAGATCAAGAAAAAATCATGGATGTCAAGGATAGTAAAATTCAAGAGCATGCTTAACACATTCGATTTCATAGAATCAATCACCTCGTGTGCTAAGTGATTTGATTCGAAGTATCAACTCATTGAGTTTAAGGAAAGTAGGATAAATCCTACCCATTTAACACCAAATAAGTTTAAAAGGATGCTATATCTCCTAAAACCAGACATAATATTGAAGCTTCTAGACGCAGATTCCTTTTTGGACGCTCAAGGTGGTGGTATGGGTTTACTCAAGGAATTCCTAGTGTAGCCCCTGGTTGGGTCCTCGAACATCAGTGAAATCAACATATGCATGTTAGCTTGGCCATTTAAAGAATTCACCTACATTTTTTCATTTTTTTACTATATATACTCCATTACTCAATAAGGAAAGGTGCTATCTTTGATTGGGCCCAAATAATCTCAAACAATATCCAATTTTCTAGTTTTATTCAAACTAAGAAGTTCTACATTACCTCTTATTTCTCTCTCGCTCTTTCTTACTATAATACATTTGAGGGCATGTCCCCAAGGGGAAATGTAAATTTTGAAGAAGACCCCACTAAATTCGGGTATCCTACATTATGGAAGCACAAGGCATTGTTTTACTTTTACCAAACCTAAGATTCCTTCATCAAGGAATGTAGAAGAATTCTCATAGAGTTTGAACCAACCAAGGTGTTAATATTATGGTAGATGCGAGAGGTATTTACCTCCACGTGTAAACCTGATGAGAATAGAATATTTTAGGAAGCAAGAAGAAACCTTAATGAGTTGGCTAATAACCCTAGAAGACAAGTCGGCTCAAGAGGATAATTGGTATTAGGTTATTAGCCTACAAGAGAAGAAGTCAGCCAGAAGAAATATTATATACTAAGAAAATAGACACCTAGAATTAGAAGTCGACCCAGGAAGTTAGCTAAAATTAGTATAAATACAGGAGGCCAATCTTCATTCTGGCAGGCATTCTCAGAATTGCAGAGCAGCACTTGTGTGCACTACAGTTGCCCAGTTTGTGCGCAAGTTTGGAGGAGAGTTGTCATTCCAGTTGCTGCAGCTAGCAAATTTTGTTTTTGGCTTGGACTATCTCTTGGTTATGGTTTGGAATATCTGATCAGCTCTTGTTTGGTGCGCTATCCTTGGGGAAAGGTGTGCTACCCTTTGTTTGGCTATCTAACCTAGGGTTTTCTTCCGGGATGATTCTCTATCAAGGTTAAGGTGCTCGGAGGGTGGCTTCGGCCTATGGTTGGGTGACAATAGTGATATTATCGATGGTAAAATGAGCACATCCATCATATTCTAACAGGTTATGGGCCCACACCTCATTCATTCAGTCTAACCGCTAGAAGGAAGCATAGCCATAAGGATATTAAGCTCGTTGAAGAACTGTCGCTAGGGTTTCTAGCAGGAGCAGTCACTAAAGAACTATCACTAGGGTTACTAGCAGGTGCAGTTGCAGAAACCCTAATCTTCTCGTTGAGGAACCTTAAGTGAAGGGATTGACCTAATTTCCAGATAGACCAGTGTGCCCTAGCCTAGCGCATCTCTTGGTACTCTCAGCAAGCCAAGATGTCAAGTTTGAGTTCTTGGTCAAATCTAGGGTTGACCAAGTCAAAGCAGCCATGACTTACTCTATGAAGTCAAAAAACAAGTTAGATGGAGCTTCTAACTTCAGAGCATGGAAGACAAGGATTGACCTCATCCTTGCCAAGAATAAAGTGTTGGAAATCGTGAAACCGGAGTTTGAAGAAGGAAAAGAGAAAGAACCGTAGAACGTTGCAGTTATGGAAAAGTTCAAAGACGGTGACATCAATTCCATGAGTATCATAGTGGACTCTATAAAATACCACTTAATACCCTACATCTCCCATCTTGACTCATCGAAGAAGATGTACAATGCCCTAACAAACCTCTTCTTAGTCAGAAACATTGGACAAGTAACGAGTCTGAAGACCGAGCTCTATGACATGAAGATGAATGATGATGACATCATAACATCATACTTTGTGAGAATCTCCCAGTTAAGAGATCAACTACAATCTATTGAAGAGATCATTTCAGAGAAGGAATTGGTAAACATAGTACTCAATGGTCTTCCCAAGAAATGGGATGCATTTGTCGCAAGCATTAACACAAGGAAGGAGTATCCTACATTTGAAGAACTTTGGACTTGTTGTGCTCAAGATGAATCAAGGATCAGTGCAAAAGAGAAACCCCAAAAGAAGTATGATGATCAAGCCTTTACAACAAGATTCAAGAATTTCAGGAACAAAAGGAAGTTTGGTTCAAGGAAGAAGCCAAATCAAGAGAAAGACATGTCAGAAATACAATGCTTCAACTGTCAAAAGTATGGTTACTACAAGAATCATTGTCCCAAGCTAAATAAAAGGAAGGGGACACACGAAGCATCAGTTGCTGAAGAAAAGGAACCTACAAAGAAGACCAAGCAAGATAAAACAAACCTCTTCTTCTAAAACAAGGTAACAATACTCTTCTTAGTTCTTGTACATATCTTGTTTGTATAGTCTTTGTACATATCTTGTATATCTATCTCTTAGAAGATAATATGTTCCAAGAAGAACTATACCTATGGAAGAACAAACAATATAAGGATAGCTATCACTATACAAGTCAGATAATACACATGAAAGGATGAAATACATCAAACAAATCATGTGGAAGTTATTACAAGGTAAGCCGAAATCAAAATCAATCTTGAAGAAACTTAGAAGAAGCAAAGACAGAAAGAAGTCAGCAATCAAGAGGAAATTGGAGAAAGACTTATGACACTTTGCAGAAGACAATAAGGATGCAGACGGAAGCATGGACTCTATTAGATGGAGNGGTCACTACAAGAATCATTTTCCCAAGATAAATAAAAGGAAGGGGACACACGAAGCATCAGTTGCTAAAGAAAAGGAACCTACAAAGAAGACTAAGCAAGATAAAACAAACTTCTTCTTCTAAAACAACGTAACAATACTCTTCTTAGTTCTTGTACATATCTTGTTTGTATAGTCTTTGTACATATCTTGTATATCTATCTCTTAGAAGATAATATGTTCCAAGAAGAACTATACCTATGGAAGAACAAACAATATAAGGATAGCTATCATTATACAAGTCAGATAATACACATGAAAGGATGAAATACATCAAACAAATCATGTGGAAGTTATTACAAGTTAAGCCGAAATCAAAATCAATCTTGAATAAACTTAGAAGAAGCAAAGACAGAAAGAAGTCAGCAATCAAGAGGAAATTGGAGAAAGACTTATGACACTTTGCACAAGACAATAAGGATGCAGACGGAAGCGTGGACTCTATTAGATGGAGAGAGTTGATTATGTATTTCCAAAAGAAAAACATGAACTCATACATGAAGCACATATTAGGAAGGAGCTAATCCTATGATCCATTGAAGATGATGAAGTATATATCCATGGTAACAGCCATGAAAGGCAGTACGTGTTCAATTCGACCTTAGAATAAGTCTTCTTAGAACAGAATCCTTAAAGTATACCTGGTTGTCCATCCACGTCCGTTATCCTATGATGAAAGGAAGAAGTGGAAACTTTAGGGCATGGAATCTATAAAAAACTCCATGGACCCAAGAGCTAAAGAAAAACATGAGGAATAACTTGAAGATTCCAAGAAAGAAAGAGAAGCCAGAATAACCAGTCATTATATTGAGAATCAAAAGATTACCAGCCTGATATGAACTCACTAAAAGAAATCAAGCAAAGGAACTGAAAGTTGTGATGAAGAACAGTGTATATGAATGCAAGCATTGAAAGATCCATAACTAGAGGTTCTCCCAGATGGAGGGAGAAGACTATGATGATTACTTGTTCGAGAAAACCAGACATACCTCTACATGAGTCATTATATCATCCACAATATTCATGGGTTGGAGTTCTACATCAGATGAATGCAAAGACTTTTCTCCGGAGCAATTGAACAAAGATCGTATGAAGAGAAAACTAAAGGCTTTGAGGCATACCAGAAAGAGACCCTTGTATGCAGATGGAAGAAGACAACTTCGTGGAGAACCTCCAATGCACAGCAGAAGCGTGGTGAATATTTTCTATAACAGATATATTGTATCAAAATTATTACTCAGAAGATCAGGATGATGGATTGTGAATCCATGACGAAGATCTCATGATGACAAAAGAAGTGTCGCATGGATATGTTCCAATCTGACCCTNAAAGGAACTGAAATTTGTGATGAAGAACAGTGTATATGAATGCAAGCATTGAAAGATCCATAACTAGAGGTTCTCCCAGATGGAGGGAGAAGACTATGATGATCACTTGTTCGAGTAAACCAAACATACCTCTACATGAGTCATTATATCATCCGCAATATTCATGGGTTGGAGTTCTACATCATATGAATGCAAAGACTTTTCTCCAGAGCAATTGAACAAAGAGTGTATGAAGAGAAAACTGAAGGCTTTGAGGCATACCAGAAAGAGACCCTTGTATGCAGATGCAAGAAGACAACTTGGTGGAGAACCTCCAATGCATAGAAGAAGCATGGTGAATATTTTCTATAACAGATATATTGTATCAAAATGATTACTCAGAAGATCAAGATGATCGATTTCCTATCCATGACAAAGATCTCATGATGACAGAAGAAGTGTCGCATGGATATGTTCCAGTCTGACCCTTGCCACGATGTTGTGATCTAGCAGGAACCAAAGAGGAATCCAACAATGATATACTTTATTGATCAGAGCTACATGAAGCCTTCAAAGAAAACCAGTGTTCCAGACCGAAGTACATTTGAAATCAAGCATTACATTATCCGTGATGAAGTCTAGAAAGGAGAAAGTGGTTCTCTAATACATATCTCCACAGATGAGCAGATAAGCAGACATTTTGGTAAAACTTATGTCCAAGATGAAAGAGTTTGCGTACTCAAGCTGGAGCTCGTGGAGACAACTTCCTTATTGAAAAAGGAAGAGATGAATCCCAGGTTGGGAGGGAGCATTGATATGTTATTGATTGATGGACAGTCATTTTTCAGTTCAAAAATGGTCCAGGACGAGCAGTTCCTTTCCAGTTTGGAAAGTGGTTTGAGATTTCTGATGGGCATGCATTTTCTAGTTCGGAAAATGGTCCAGATCAAATGGTCATTTTTGTAATGAAAATGGTTCGATGGATTACTGATGTACCATAGACAGTTATTTCCCATTGTGGTTAACATGGGGAATGCTCTAGGGAAGTCTCTCTTCTTGAGGGTTACTCAAGAAGACTGGCCCGCCTAGTCGAACAATGATTTCCCATTGTGGTTAACATGGGGAATGGTCCATTTTGGAGTTTGGTGCAGGACAGTCATTCCTTTGGGAGGATTCATTCTCTCCAGATTGCACTTTGTTTAGTGTCGGAGGAATGGCCCAGGATGGGTAATGGTCCAGGTTTAACAATCAGGGACATACATTCCTTAGGGAAGACTCATTCTCTCCAAGTTACACTTTGTCTAGGGAGGAATGGCCCAGGGTGGGGAATGGTCCAGGCTCATAAATCAGGACATTTATTCTTCCTTGCTTGAGAAGAATAATCTAGATAGCTCATCATTGATGTTTTACCTTCTAAGGGCAGATGCTCTTCCAAGATCTCACATATGTGAGTGGAATAATGGCCCAGATGATTCAGTTTATATCATAACATTGTTTTTAGGCAGATTGATATAAGATGATTGTTATGAAGAATGTATGTCTCTAGACAACATATGTATACTACTGTGGTGGATGTGTTCCACTATTTCTGACTATACGTCATTGATGAAGTACCCGTGTGATACTTGGTGTGGTAGTGTACCACTAGATTGTAGTTGTGTACTACTATGGATAGACACAGTTGTGTTCTATTGAATGATATTGTTCTAATTTCCTTGAAGACTATCAACGGTGTTGAAAATGATTATCAGCTAAATGGATGATCAATGGATAGATATTTCCCAGACGGAAAATGGTTCAGGACATTTATTCTTCTAGGACATATGTCCAGATTAGAATAATGGCTCTTGTGTCACTCTGTGGTGTGAGTGACTTATCTAGCACCATTTCTACTTACTCAGATGGAGTATGGTTTCGAGAGATGATGAGGCTGATGAAATTGATGGTGATGATGGTGCTCATAATCTAGTCATAAGATAGTCTATACAACTATGTTGATGCTACCGGGTAAATGGTATGTTTGTGCTCAAGACCATTACCTGTAATACCTCCCTAGCTAGGAGGGAGTGTTGCTATTATGGTAGTTGTGGGAGGTATTTACCTCCATGTGTAAACCTAACAATAATAGAATATTTCAGGAAGCAAGAAGAAACCCTAATGAGTTGGCTAATAACCCTAGAAGACAAGTCGGCTCAAGAGGATAATTGGTATTAGGTTATTAGCCTACAAGAGAAGAAGTCGGCCAGAAGAAANAATAGACACCTAGAATGAGAAGTCGGCCCAGGAAGTTAGCCAGAATTAGTATAAATACAGGACGCCAGTCTTCATTCTAGCAGGCATTCTCAGAATTGCAGAGCAGTACTTGTGCACACTACAATTTTCCAGTTTGTGCGCAAGTTTGGAGGAGAACTGTCGTTGCAGCCGCTGTAGCTAGCAAACTTCATTTTTGGCTTGGAATAACTCTTGGTTATGGTTTGGACTATCTGATCAACTCTTGTTTGGTGCACTATCCTTGGGGAAAGGTGCGCTACCCTTTGTTTGTCTATCTAGCCTAGGGTTTCTTCCGGAATAATTCTCTATCAAGGTTAAGGTGCTCGGAGGGTGGCTTCGGTCTATGGTTGGGTGACAATAGTGATATTTTCGATGGTAAAATGAGCACATCCATCATATTCTAACACAAGGTTACATAAGTGTCCTTGGATTTTCTCAAGGGGAAAGGAGTGTGTGTGTTTGAAGAACAATTCAAATACATACCACTTTTTGGTTTCGAAGGGAAACCCTTTCTTTTTCCCGGGTTCATGTGTGACAAATTTTTGGTGTATGAGTTGTGTAGACAATACAAAACATGGTCTATGTTCTTTCATGAGAAGAGAAAGTGGAAATTTATTCCCATGCCATTTAAAATTTCTAATATTTCAATCAAAAGTTCCTCAAGTCTCACCAAAATGGTGGGATTATTTGAATCCTTTAATATCAAAGAATAAAAATGCATCAGTGGCTTTAAACCGAAAGGTATTTTTTGTGGCCCATATGGTATCAATAAGTTATGCCTCGATTTTGAATAAGGTGCAAGAAATTTCAGAAGGGGGAGACAATAATGAAGACTCACATGCTGAGTATAAGGTGATAACTACCACGATAAAAACTATTGCCAAAAAGAATAAACAACCTGCTTAGGAAGATTCACATACCATGGTAAATTCAAACATGAGTGCAGTGTAGGTTTCTATCCTAGAAGGAAACAAACAACCACAACATAAACAAAGGGGCATATCCACAACCAACACTTAAGGTCGTGTAGTGCATCACCCCCATAAGAGCCCCTCCTCAGCCCACAAGGATCTGAAAGGAGATTAGTGCAAGAGGAAAGGAAAACAATTAGGGATGTGTAGGTGATGAAGACGGTGGGGGACCCCCACAATACCAATTGGAGGAAACACACATGGTTACCCATGTCCCCAAAATAAAATGGAACCCGGATGAAGGTGTTTCTCTAGACCCCGGTTGTTTAGATATGAACACGACTAACATGGATATAGATGAAATCAACAACATGCCCACATGGACTATATTACAACTAGTAAAGAGAAATTTGATAGTAGATGAGTTTTCCATGTTATCGCACAATCTGTACTTTCCCACAACCCAAGAAAAGTAAGGGATATTGGCGTAACAAACAGGATATCCTATCATTGTCACCTTAATAGGAAATCCCCATTTTTAGGGATAGGAAAGGTCTACTCCAAGGGGGGCATCCCTGGTAACCTAAAGGGATGGAAAATTAGGGTTATGGTCAAGATATATTCCCCTCTCACTGGTAACCAAAGTCACTAAGTCTATGTCTAAAAATTGAGGTTAATGAAGTGCTTGATGTACCTTCTCGGAAGAAGACAATATAGCATGCATATACAATAATCCCAAGTACAAATATGATAATAATACCTCAGTATACAATAGAAAATGATAATAAGTGCTAGCTCATATGAAATTGCAGTAGTCAATAAGTTTACAACAACAATTGATAAAATGTAACAGCTGCAACAAATACTCCTCAGAAAAGATTGAAATGACAATGAAAATATAACATTAACTATGTAGAATGATAATAACTTGTTAAGAACCAAATATCAATATAGCATAGAAAAACCTCAGAAAAAGTTCTCAATGCCTTGAAAAAGAGATAATTTCATATAATAAGCCTCTTCGAGGGGGCAACCTCCTTTTACCCCACTTAAATGTTCAAGTACAAGATGATTCAAAATGAAAATGTCTCCTTGGTATATATAGGAGACTAGGAGGTATAATTAAAACTAATGGCCTAAAGCCAACATAAATAAAATAACATTACTAATATAATATGCCCCA
>JASDQU010560129.1:31335-42467 GCA_032191745.1 Picea mariana | reverse complement strand
ACTTATGGTATGGTGAATTATTAAGGCATTCTTGGTATGGATGTCATGATATGTTTTACGTTGGTTGATTGATAGAGTGAGAAACACTCTTATGTTTCAGTACTAATATGGTTTCCATAGTATACTAGTTGCTTATACATGATTAATTAACATTCATATTGTATGGTTGAGGAGCATGAGTAAAATGTTCGACAACATAGATGTGTTGTGATTAGTTATAGTACAGATTAGACAGTGAAGGGTATAAGTGGATGTGACAAAGGATTCAAAATATTTGAGTTTTCATGAAGAGAGAAATCCTTAGTTCTAAAGGAGGCACACGCAGGCTGCTATGAGCTAGACCACGTACATGTGTGGGTTTCACTATTGGTAGGGAGCGTACATACACATGCTGCACTACTCACAGGTCGCATACCTATTGACAGATTGGTATCTGTTGAGGATTGAATCCTCTTCTTTGTTGGTTCTGAGTTGTGTAAGTTGAGTCTTGCATTGGAGAGCTAGTGATCTTATGGAGTTGATACTCTATTCAATTGTTGTTGATAAACCCAAGGATTGTAGTCCATAATAAAAATAAAATTGTACATACATATTGTGTTCTTTGTGTTCTTTATTGTGATGGATTATTGATGATACATGTTGTTGTTATCTATTGTTGACATATGTTCACATACAACTGGTTATGAATGACAGTAATAAGTAATGAGTAAATGGTGATTGCTAACTAAGGAGTCTTGTGAAGGGAAGTTGAAAAACAACCATACACTGATTCACCCCCCGCTCAGTGTGCTTGGTGTGTCCAACAACAAAAAGTCAATAATCAATTTATGTGTGTAGTAGTCTTTTGGTTAAAGAATATTATTGCAAGGTTTATCACTGAATTTGCAGTTGATACTGCGAAGTCATACACTACTACAGAGAAGGATTTTCTAAAGGAACCCAGAGGTAGGTACATAAGATATATTTATACTTCTATCACTATTTTATTGTATGAAAAAGGCGTGATGACCATGGGATCAGAAAAATAAATTTTACTGCATGCATGGGGGAATGGGGGAAGCACTGACATGATTATGAGATATGGACAGAAATATGGATATGAGGAAGCATGAGGGAATGGACCCAATCATGATGGATGAGGAATAGACAAAGCAGATGATGGAAAAATAGGGAAATACGTGTAGCGGTAGACCTTACCAATATAAGATGAATAACAAAAAGAGGGCCATAACCGACAAAGAGATCTTGGTGAGCAATTAAGAAGAGGTAGAGGATCTTCTAGCTATGGATCAAATTGAGGAAATCCTGTGCAGAACATATGAAATGAAAAAAAAGAAGGTCTAGGGTTAGGAACATAAGGAAGAACTCCAATCCAGATCATAGTTAGTGTGGAACCTACAACCCCATGTGTGACTAATACACCTGAAGGAATACCAACTTTTAGACAACCATTTTTTAGCAGAAGAGGGGAAGCATGTTAGGGGTCCAATATATGACAACCAAATAGAGGTAAAAGTTCAGGTAGTAACCATAAACTATATACACCATGAAGAGGCAGTAGTTCAACAAAATACAAAATGGCAGGAGTAGATTCCACTTTCATGTTACCAGATTTTCGGGGCGAGGCATCAGAGGACCCTGAAAAGTATTTATTCATCTCTAAAAATATCTAGGAAGAAAAGTAGGTCACATATGAATATAACAAAGTCACATAGTTATCTATAACACTCAGAGACTACGTGCTAGACTGGTACATGAGCCTTGATGTAAACAATCCACAAGGAGCACCAAAGACTATTGCAGAGGTGAAAAAGTTGTTGGTAAATCAATTCTGGAATCCAAGCTTACAAGACCAGTACATGAACACAATGATTGAGATTAGGTAGAAACCAAGTGAGTTCGTCTGCAAGATTGATCAAAGGTTCAAACGTCTGAAAGGTAAATTGAAGTACTCTATCACTAACATGAAACATAGATAGTTATTTGTGAACTCACTATTACCACACTTGAAGTATCCTTTGAGACAAAAAAAGTTTCAGACTCAAGGAGAGGTGTTGCAAGAAAACCTACTGTTGGAATAAAACTAGTATCAACAGACAGACCCAACAATAGAAGAGCTGAAAGAGGATTTGAAGAATATGACATTTGAGTTTTACTAGAATAAGGGGAAAGAGAAGAGAGAAGTTGTTTGGTGTATGTTATGCAGGACATAAGGAAACCATAAGAATGCATGTCCAACCTTTGTGCAATACTTAGTAGCAGAGGTTCATNGGACCATGGTGTGATATTTGTAAGACACATGGGAATGATCCATATCATTTTCCATTAGTGCGAAAGTATAAGACAATGCCAAAAAGTTCCTACTACAACTTTTTCAAATCAATGGGTCATGATGACAAGGATAGTAGAACACTGGAATTGATGAGAGAGAGAACTTCAGATACTTATAGGGTGCAAGCAGACATGATGACAGGCCAAGTTTCACTGCAGTTCAATAATGTACAACCATAATTCAATCCCGTGCAACCATAGTATAATCTCACATAATATAACCAGATACCCAAATATAATGCACCATAAGGAGATATAGGTGGATTCATAGGTGGAGGCCGAGGCAGAGGGCCAATAGTTTGCCAAAAGTTTCAACAACCATGACATTATTGAAGATAATTTATGTTGGTTATGGAGCCTGATTATCTTCCTGATTTAGAGGTCCTTGTTTTTAGATGTTTTTATACCCCATGAATAATTTACACCACAGAAGAATGTACACTCCTCCACGTGGGGGAGTGTAGGGGGGGTTACCCTCCCTGTGGGGTCCGGGGGAAAGTAGGGCCCCAAAGGAAAAATTGTCTTTTAAATGTATATTGTAATTTCATAGTAAATCTGGACCATTCATTATAAGGTCACTCATCTAATGGTAGAAGTTATGTTAGGTTTTTTTTTCCTAGAAGGAAACCCTCTTTTATGAGGGAAATGTATTGCGACTATGTATTATTGCAAATATTGTATTTTGAGAGAGGAGACTGTGAGAGAAAGAAGAGGAAGTTACAACAGGTGTGTTGTAGGTTGTATCCCTTCATTTTCTGGATAATAATAAAGGAAGGACCTGACAATTTCTTTATTGGATATATCCCACACTAGGTGAACCACATATATCTGTGTCTCTATTGTATTGTGTATCTTCTATGTTTTATTTCCGCATTTATTTTATTTTATTGCTCCACGATCCTTTTTTTTCTAACAACTTTCCACTTCCACCTGTGACATGTATGTATTTCCACACAACAAACCAAGACAAAGGAGACTTCCCAACAATATTGGGAAAAATACAAGAAAAAAGGAACCAGAACAATTAGAATGTCTAGTGGATTTCTTCATAAGCCAGGAATCATGGTAAGAACATAAACATAGTTACTCGAGGAGGCACCAAGATGGGAGGTGATGCAGCAAAGCAGCATCTAGCTCAACACTAGTGGGTCAAAAATAAAATTGAGCCATAGAAGCATTTTGATGCGCGGAAAGAAAAAGAAACATTTAAGGAATCCAGACAAGAGATTCTAAAAAGAAATAATGCATCTATTTCAATTGCACAACAAACTCAGGATCCACCAATGTACAAAATGACACCTTCAATGGATCACACCAGCAAAGAACAACCTTCAGAGAAAGTAAGTAACAAATTTTCTACAATCTTGTGTTAAGTTATTGAATGATCCATCATCCATTAAGGTCTTACAAAACTTGCTAGAAAGAGGCACACAGAAGCAGAAGGGAAGTTAGAACAAAAGATAGTTAATCATCTCCATATGAGAAGAAGAACAAATAGGGAATTCAGGTTAAATTCCAACATTGGGGATTTCAATATGGGAGATATCATACATGGTTTAGGATTTGAAGTGAATGTCTTACCTAAGAAGACATGGCAGTGTATGGGAGAACCTACATTAGAATATTCACCTATCCAGTTGAAATTGGTAAATCAAAATAAAGTGTTACCAATTGGAATACTTAAATGTGCGACAATATACCTGGATGGGGTGCGCACTGTGGCATATTTCGAAGTTATATAAATAGTACATGGTACAACATCCTACCCAAAATTACTTGGATTGGACTAGGCATTTGATAACTAGGCTATGAGAAACCTGAAGACACAGAAAATTACTTTCGAATCAAGAGAGTATAGAGTGATTGCACCATTGGATCCCTCAGAAGGAGAAAGGTTTGTAGAAGCGATATGTTTGGACTTGGAAGAATTTAATCAGTTATATAGGACTACTGCACGAGAAGAAGACTAGGTCAACCCAACTGTAGATGGGGTATTCAACTGGAGAAGAATTACATCATGTGATTTATACTTAGATATAGGTCTGGAAAATTGGCAATAGAGATGACATGAATTCTCCACAAGGAGGTGCACAAGAATATACTGCACAGTAATGTTGGAAGATTGGTTGTTGTCATTGATGTCAACCCTAGTTATGGGTTTTGGACCGCAAGATTGATGAAGGTATTTGGACATGAAGAAAAATGCACATGTAGATACAAGACCCATGGATGGATAGTATACATCATGTTGTTTCCAGTGGTATGTGCCACATCATGTGGATTCTCATGGTTGAGGAGAAATGAATTTTTGAAGATGACAAAGTGAATTGAAGAAGGAAGTACATGTAGGCGCTGAAGATAATTAAAGAAAAGAATTACAAAATAAGAAAGTGTTAGGTTGGCCCTAATGTTAAAAGGAAGTGACATAAATGGTATAAATAAATGTCATTATACATTCATTTGACATACAAGTCGAATGTCAGAGGAAATCAGAAGTAAAGAAGGCCGGATTTCAAGGGAGGATGAAGTCTTTTGGTGATGTGTCCTAAGGTATGTTATTACCATTTTCGCTATAAATTTTTTTCTATAATGATTCGGATGATGAAAATTCTATGGTATTAAGAAGACATATCAAGGTACTTGTGGTAAACATTTCAGCTCTTGATTCTCTATAATTATGGAAATACACTTTGTGGAAGATAGGGTTTTTGACTAGTCCTGAAGCTAGTCAATAAACAGGTGCTCCGGGTAAAACAATCATAACTTCTTCATAGAGAATCCAAATGAAGTGGGAAAAATTGCATTGGAAATAGTACGGAATTTATTTTATTGTGTGCACATTTCAAAATCTGATGTTAAATATTGAGCGTAGGGAATTCTGTACAAGTTTGGTCTCCTAAATAAACCAGAATTGAACAAGGTCTACCATTCTCTCTATAACTTCTTTTTGGGGGAGATTCAAGGAGTGAAAATTGGAGAAGTTTCAGAGAATAAATTGAGTAATATTATCTATAGGATCAGAGTGTTCTAAGAATTGAAGAATTGTATAAATTGAAGAAGTCTTAGGAAGCATTATCAGGTTTTATGTGATGGTTGGTTGATGGTGATGATTTAATGTGAAGTTTTATTATCTTTCATACATTATTGGGTGGAAGGAAGGGGAAAGTATGGAGAGTTAAAATCTCTCTTGATATTGGAGGATTGTATCTTCCTCTTGGAGGTTTATCCCTCCCTTTACATTTGGAAGCTATAGCTACCATTGGAAGTCATTACTTCCCTTGAACAATAACTATTGATTATTTCTCATATATTGTGCATGGTGTATTGGTGTAACTCTTATACTATTGTTCATTTCTCATTGGATATAATTGAATGGTTTAAGTATAAGTGGAAAAAAGTTTTAAATTTTACTTGATACTAATTCACCCCCCTCTCAGTATCAACAATTGGTATCAGAGAAGCTTACCTTCAGTACAATTTAACCACTGGAAGGAAGATCCTATGAAAAAATGGAAGACAAAATTCCAAATGGGATTCCACCATTTGATGGAAGCAATTTTGAATACTAGAGTAATAGAATGGAAACTTACTTGAAAGCTCTTGGGGAATATGTTTGGTTCTTAGTTGCTTTAGGATATAATCCTTTGAAGAAACCAAAGACTGTAGCTCAGAAGGAATAGAAAAGGAACAACAAATTGGCAATAGATACCATGCTGGATGGATTGACAAATTCAGTAAAATCCAAGGTGGGATCATGTGCATCAGAAAAATAGATTTGGCACAAGCTACAAGTCCTTTATGCAAGGGAAGAAACAGTAGAAGAAGAAGAATTTGAAGCAAATTACAACATCTCATATTTCAAAGAAGAAAATAGAGGTCAGTTCTTTTTCTTTAATTGTGAAGGAGTAGGACATATTGAATTTGAATGCCCTCATCCAAGGATTGAAAAAGATTACACTAAATAAGAAAATTCCAATGAAGAAGAAGAAAATCATGAAGCAAAAATGATTCAACAAGAAGATGAGAATCTTAAAAAATTGAAGCATGTTGAGATTGAAAATAACAAGCTCAAAGACACGCGTAGAAAACTAAGAAGTGAATTGGGTAGTTATGAAAAGACAATTGTAATCTTGAAGAAACAATTAGAATACTTTGAGAAACTAAGAGAAGAAACCATTTCCTTGAAAAATCTACTCGAAGAAGAAAGAATAATAGGAGAAGTAAAGAAGGTCCAAATGATGAAGAAAGAAGAAGATTGTGAGAAACTTGAACAATAAGTTGTCTCATTGAGGAAGAGCTTAAGAAAATCTCAAGTGCCAAAATACTTAACACATATTGGATGGATGGGTGAAAATTCATACAAAGAAGATGCAAATACCAACAAGAAGGTTGAAGAAAGAGCTACACAGACAGTTGATGCGAAGTGGACCAGGTTACTAGAAAGAAGGAATGATTACAAAAGAGATGAATATCCAAGAAGACCTCCTACCTTTAGGAATCAAAGAAGCTTCAATTGGCATGAAGGAAACTACAGAAGAGTAGATCATGAATCTAGATGGACTACATCACAAAGAAGGCCACTTACTCCAAGGTATCAAAATTTCTTTCTTGGTCATTGTTATACTTGAAATTTTTTTGGACATAAGGAAATTAATTGCAGAATCAATGAAAGGAACAAATACACAAGAAAAGTGAATGCTGTAAATAGAATATATGGAAATAATCGTGGATTTTTCAACAAAATTTATAATTCATTTTCCCCATTGATGGAAAAAAATATTGTATGTTACAAATGTAATTATCTTGTACACAAAGAACGATATTGTAGATATATGAATGAATATGTCTCTATGCCAACCACGGTATGGAGAAGGAAAGAGATTCCAAACAATGAAGATTTTCGAATAACATCAGCCACTGTAGAATGTAAAGAAGAAGATGAATGGTACACAGACAGTGTATGTTCTCCACACATGACCGGGGATCAAGACAAATTCTTCAGCTTGAAGAGAAAGGGTGGCAATGTTATATTTGGAGATGACTCATCTACCAAAATACTTGGAGAAGGTGTAGTATAACTTGGAAGAAAAAATATAAAAAGAAAAGAATGTCCTATTGGTTGAAGACCTGAATCATAATCTACTCAGTGTTAGTAAAGTGTGTGATCAAGGATACACTCTTATGTTTGACTCCCGAAAATGTAAAGTGAGAGAAAATAACTTAGGAAGATTGGTTGCAACTGCAACAAGAAGACCGAACAACATATACATCCTAGACATGAAAAAGAGAGAGAAGATAAAAGCCACACAAAATTATTCCAAGAAAGAAAATGTCCCAAAGACCAAAAATAAGGATGAAGTATTATTAAGTGCCACATGTTCATGGGGAGCAGCCCCAAAAAAGAAGGTTACCTTTTGCCATTAAACTTAGGGGGAGAATCCCTACCCTTTGAAATTGATGTCAAAGGGGGAGAGAAATTGGGATCATGATGATAGGGGGAGAATGAGGGTTTCCATCAATGACAAAGGAGGATATTGTTGGAAGATTGGTTGTTGTCATTGATGTCAACCCTAGTTATGGGTTTTGGACCGCAAGATTGATGAAGGTATTTGGACATGAAGGAAAATGCACATGTAGATACAAGACCCATGGATAGTATACATCATGTTGTTTTCGGTGGTATGTGGCACGTCACGTGGATCGTCATGGTTGAGGAGAAATGAATTTTTGAAGATGACAAAGTGAATTGAAGAAGGAAGTNAATTACAGAACAAGAAAGTGTCAGGTCAGCCCTAATGTTAAAAGGAAGTGACATAAATGGTATAAATAAATGTCATTATACATTCATTTGATATACAAGTCGAATTTCAGAGGAAATCAGAAGTAAAGAAGGCCGGATTTCAAGGGAGGATGAAGTCTTTTGGTGATGTGTTTTAAGGTATGTTATTTTCAGGTCATCTTACCATTTTTCGCTATACCTTTTTTTCTAGAATGATTCAGATGGTGAAATTGCTATGGTATTGAGAAGACATATCAAGGTACATGTGGTGAAATTTTTAGATCTTGATTCACTATAGTTATGGAGATACACTCTGTGGAAGATAGGGTTTTTGACCCGTCCTGAAGCTAGTCAATAAACATGTGTTCTGGGTGAAAAAGTCATAACTTCTTCATAGAGAATACAAATGAAGTGGGACAAATTGCATTGGAAATAGTATGGAATGTAGTTTCTTTTGTGTGAGTTTCAGAGTATGATGTTATGTATTGAGCACGGGGAATTCTATTTAACTTTCTTGAATTAATACGATTAAAGTGTTTTATTTTGTATGGTCCTAATGGTTTGAATCATGAGAATCCTATCCAGTACTTGAACCATTCCAGTACTACCAGTCATCGTGCAATCTGATACCAAATCCATTCTGGTACCCAAGGCAGTTTTGATTTGCTACTATCTGCTCCAAATCTATTTCGGTACCAAGGCATGGGCTATTCCGATATTGTCTACTCCGCGCCCATTCTGGTACTCAGATTCGCGATTGTGTGTATTCTAGTACCAAAACCTCTGTTTCCATAATGCACCAGTTGGACCAGTATGATGACGAATATTTCGAGAAGGCAGTTGAACCAAAGCTTCCAAATCGGTTTTCTAGATTACGATAAACTCCATCACTCATGCACTTCGTGTCATGAGGATGGAGTTGATCCCTGAAGATTCGATGTAAATACCAATTGTAATATCTGTAAAACTGTTTAATGCTTATCCACATATATTGATAGTATCAACTTACCTTCTATATAAGGGACGTTGTATAGGTGATAATGTGTGTGGACAATAAGGAATGTAATGAGTATGTTGTCTGAACTAGATAATACATGTCATTCCTATGTATGAAGTAAAGAACTGTTGATCCAATTTACTAGTTGAATTAATGCAAAAGATCTATTATGTCAATTCCTGAGTGTGAGTGAAACTTTTTAGTCTGTTACTTTCTTAAGAGGTACCTTGTTGGTTCGACAATGGCCCACCGCCCCAACCAAGGTAAACCTCCCTGCATATGTTTTGTGTGATTGTGTGAGTATTTTATAGTAGTTTGTGTTATTGATATTTAATCTATTTTCAGAGTTCAACATTGAGTTAATTGTTTCTGGATTGTTATGAACAATCAGGTGCTAGATCAAATAGATATTTCATTCGCAAACGTTGGATATGGCCATTTAATTATTTGAAGTGTGGGATTGATATATTGAGTTTACGATTGCAGTAGATTTAGTACATCAAGGAACCATAAGACTTTATATCTCATCTTCATGCTCTGTAATGAAGTTGTTCAGTTATGCTGAATGTTCCTTGTACTGGTTTGTTTGAATTGCATGAAGTCAGAATTGATTTTGATTTCAAGAGTGATTGGAGTTGATTGCTACTTACTATTTTGATTGCTACAGGAGACAAGATTCTCAAGTAAATCTCTTTAATTCATGAGCCTAGAATGAATAGACTTGTTTCTCTAGGATATAATTTTTTTTTGGCTGTTTGTGTGAAGAAGTTTCATTATCAGTTTTCTCTTCTAAGTTCAAGGGTGTTTGAAGTATTTAAAAATCTTAGAAACAGAGTTTATATGTTATTAATTATTTCCTATATGCAACAGACTTAGGTAGGTTACCTATTCTCGACACATATAGTGTAACAACTCTTTTGATTACGAATCACGGATTGAAATTTAAATGAGTGTAAGATATATATTGAACATATTTATACACCAACATTTTGGCACCGTTGTTGGGGAGTTGTAAATGGTAATAGGTAGTATTTTGAGTTTTGATTGGTTTGATGAAGTTTGGATTGGATTTAAGGACAATCTGAGGGTAGAGAGAATACAAGAAGACGAGAGGTAAGAACCTGTGCATCCACTTTGGTGGGGTTCCTCCAAAGTTAGGTTGTCCTTCTACCTTTGATAATTAGGGATCTGTGTTTTCATTTATTTTAATTGAATTTCTTTTATGAGTAGGTATAGGGATAATAAAGGTAGATTTATTGCTCCTAAAATTTCAGAAAATCTAGAAAAGCAAACAACAACCCCCCCCCCACACTAATTCATCTAAAATTCGTGCAGGAAAAATTCTCAGAGGAGAGAGCTCAAAGGTAGAAATTGCAAAAAAATCAAAGGGCACTAAATCTAAATCCATTGTTCATATTTAAAATGTAAGACAACAAGAAAGAGAGGAAGCATTGGTGACCCCATCAAAAAGAGAAGTGGGAAGAGAAGCAGAGGTAGTAATAGAAGAGGTTGCATCTGCTGTTGGAAGACCACACAAAACCTTGGAACAACTAGAGATTCCAAATAAACCAGTGGTGGAACCATCACTCAGTGGAGAGACCTCACCACCCCCTACAGGTTGTTTGGAGGTATGGCATAAGAAGAGGGAAATGCAGCTAATGAAACATAGACATTTGGATTCCCCATACTGGATATCGCTAAAGACGTTGCTATGAAGAAGATTCCATTATCTTCACTTCCTCATTTCAGAGGTATGCCAACAGAAGACCCTAACTCATTTTTATTTGAATTTGACATATTGTGTAGGAGTTATAACTACATGGATAATGCTCAAAAATTAAAACTTTTCCCAGCTACACTAAAAGATTCGGCACTAAGGTGGTTCATGAGCTTAGGAGAACACACCATTTTGTCTTGGGATGGTATGAAGGAGACCTTCCTCCAGAAATACCAAGATTACTACAGACCTAGGGATGCTAGGAATGATATATTCAAATTGTTGCATTTTGAATATATCATTCCTAG
>JASDQU010560128.1:16123-37950 GCA_032191745.1 Picea mariana | reverse complement strand
ATATGTGATTTATTACCTAATTCGAGGCCTTGTTGGACCGAAACTCAATTATTCCCACATTGAAAAACTTGTGTTGACAATAGTTCATGCTGTCCAATGGTTCTGTCATTACATCTTGTTTCGCAAGACCACCGTCATTGCCATTATGAATCCATTTCAATACATGTTGACACGACATGTGATCGATGAAAAGATCAGTAGATGGGTATTTATCCTCCAGGAATTCGACTTGGATTTTGTCTCAACAAAATCCAAAAATTTGTTGGTCTTTGCGGAACTCATCTCAGAACTTCCGGTTGAATCAGGAGATGATATACCCAAGGAGTCACCTATCAAAGGATACATGTTTTTGATCACATCTTCAGACCCCTAGTATGAAGATATACTAGTCTATCTCTAGACTTTGAAGTGCCCCACCTCTGCTTCTCGTGATGAGCGTCACCGTATATGCCATTAAGAAAAAAATATCTCATACTCTAGGACACTCTGTATTGTTGAGGTATAGATTGCATCCTTCACCGGTGTCTCACTCATGATGAAGCAGAAATCGTGCTTAATGATTGCCACACTGGAGCATGTGGCATTCATTTATCTGGGTTGGAAACAACCCAAAAGATTCTACGAGTCGGTTATTTTTTTCCAACATTAATCAAAGATTGTGTTGAATCGATCAAGAAGTGGCACCCGTGTCAGATCTTCTCTCGGAAGATGAGGGCACACCTCGCTCCCATGTTCCTTGTAATCACAGTTGGTCCCTTCACCAAGTGGGGGATTGATTACGCTACATGCAACCCCCCTTCTGCAAGGGGGTACTGTTATATCATCATAGCAGTAGACTACTTCATGAAGTGGGTCGAAGCTATGCCAACATTTAAAGATGATGGCGAGACACCAACTCTCTTTTTGTTTAACCAGATAATAGCAAGGTTCGACATCCCAAGAGAGATTGTCACTGACCATGGCAGTCACTTTCATAACAAAATTATGTCCGAGTTAACATCAAATCTTGGGTTCAGGAAAGAACATTCATCACCCTACTACCCACAAGCGAATGGTCAGGTGGAAGCTATGAATAAATCCCTTAAGACTATTTTACAATAAAAAATCAATTCAGTCAAGTCACATTGCCATTTGATGTTGTACTTGACATTATGGGCCTACCAAACTTCTGTTAATACTGCAACCAGTTTCTCACCTTTTCAACTCGTTTACGGGCTGAAAGCAGTCTTTCCTATAGAGTGCCAGATCCCCTCTCTA
This sequence comes from Picea mariana, assembly GCA_032191745.1. Lineage (NCBI taxonomy): Eukaryota > Viridiplantae > Streptophyta > Pinopsida > Pinales > Pinaceae > Picea > Picea mariana. The sequence goes on along the minus strand of JASDQU010560128.1, from coordinate 36,693 downwards.
TAGTTGGCAGTACAGTTATTTCTAGACACTTTATCGCTTGAAGAGTGTTTATTATATCTTGAGCAGCTCGATGAGAAGCGTCGAGATGTAGCCTTGGCTAATGGGGCTCACAAAAAAAAATTCAAGTGTTAGTATGATCGGTCCGTCCGTCCTCAGATTTTCTCTAAGTGCGACCTTGTCCTAGTCTATGACCAATATAAGGACCCCCTGGGGGGCAGGCAAGTTCAAACCCATGTGGTTCAGACCTTTCATCGTGAAGCAGGTTCTAAAGAAGGGCGTTTATTGTCTGGTGGACTTTGAGGGAAATGCTTTGGTGGAGCCTAGAAATGGGATCTACCTCAAGAAGTATTACTTGTAGGTGGTTTGCCTTGGGTGACTTCTTGTAGCATATATATAGTCTTATATATTTTCTTTTTAGTTTTTGTCTTTTTGGTTTTATGGACGTGTCGTTTTTGATGTCATCTTTTTCACTATGGCAGTTTTTAAGTGAATCAGAGGTGTTTTTTGGGTTTGTGGATGGCACTAGCCGGGACACTCAGAGGCTTGCTTCCACAACTTGGGTGATTTTAACATCTCAGGGCCAGTTTCTATCTTTAGGAGGTATCTTTTTAAGTGACGCCACAAACAATGTCACCGAATACAACGTAGTATTAGAGTTTCTTCGTGATGCTTTGTCGCATGGTATCTCTCACCTCTGGGTCTACTTAGATGCTTAGTTGGTTGTGTCTCAGTTAAATGGAGTTTACCACGTTTATGATCCTACACTACACTGATGGTTCCTTTGGGTACGTCTCTTAGAACGAAGCTTTGATTACATTACGTATATCAATGTTCCTAGGAGATTGAATCAAATCACAGATACTCTAGATAATCATTTATTAGATTGGCATATTGCACACATGTAAGAAAAATCACACACATGCACATGTAAATACATTTGTAAAATAGATGCAATCCATAAAGCATAAAAATATGTATATATCCATATATATATCAAAAATATCAGAGTACAAGGGTGGGCGCAAGTGCCTCAAATATATGTCTAGTAAGAGTCACGGGGCTTATGCCTTAAAAAATATACAAAAAGTTCTCTCGGCACGTAAGTAGTCTAGCTTAGCTAAGGGCGGGGCCTATTGGCCTTGCCATAGTGAACAACAATGTTTTCTAAACATCGAAAGATTTGGACCTAGGTCCATGGCACCCCAACTACATGAGGTTGCATCGATGGTGGGAGATCCTCGATCTCCTCCATAGGGAATGTACAAGTGAGCACAGTGAGGTTCCGCTCTACCCATCTCAATACTCTCTTAGCCTCTCTAGCTGGAGGCCCCCCTGCTGCTAGTGGTGGTTTGGTGGCTGTAGCTGGTCCTACCTCTGGTCGAGGATGCCACCTAGTCCTCGAGAAGTCTGCTGGACACACTGGTCCCACATATGTACATAATAGATACATAAGTGTCAGATACTCTGGTATACAAAAAAATGATATATATATAAAATCATAAAAATTAAATAACTTTGAAAAGAAAACTTACCCATCTCTCCTCGCTCTACTCTGGGAGGTACAGGCATGTCAGGATCTCTAGAAAAATTGATCCCGACATAGGGGTAGTCCTCTATTGCCAGAATCTGCCATGACCACCAGTCAAAAAACTCGTCATCAAAGGCCTTGATGGTCCTCCCTCCCCCCTGTCATGGAAACAACCCCGCCCATATGCATAGCGTTGGGAGAGAGGCCTCATTCCCTCATATAGTCTCTCGAGGACTAAGATTGGGTACCCTCTCGAAGAAAAAGGAGCACAAAATGGTCCCAAACCCGAAGTTACGGTGATCTCGTATCCAACACTCTATTAGTTGTCTCTTCATGCAATCTAGCATGGTGGTACTCCATTCAAAAATCCATGCATTTTAGCATTGTACTGCACAATTCATGGGCACTCAGGAAGCTTGATGAAAATTCATGGATCCAGTGATCTGTCCAATGAGTAGAACTATCACTTTTAGTGATAGGTTGTTGATCTTATGAATAGGCACCTGAGAACCTACTTTCTTAGTACCAGCCTCACAATGGAGTCCAATCAACTCCTTGATGTTGTGAGGCCCGGGGGGGAAAGTATGCAAGTTGACTAGGTCCCCTCTCCTTGAGAGACCAGTCAGGAAGTAAATATCTTCAATCGTTGGAGTCAATGACTGCCCCTCGAGCATGAATGCCTCTTCGTCAGGATGCCAATAATCTACCAATGCATTTAGCAACCTGGATTTTGCCCTCATAAACGAAAACTAGAAGAACTTTAACAACCTGCATTGTGACAAAACAACAATATCATCAGGGTCCTTAGAGACCAAAAAATCAATGTCCTCATGCTCCCTCTCTCTCCAATGAACATATATCCTACAAAATGACAAGTGGATGGAGAGTTAACTCTTGTTTTTTTATTTTTTCACTTGTTTGAGGGTGTACGCAAGCCGTCTTGAGGACAGTCACGTGTGCACGTGGGAAAATTATCTTCTGCCCACGTGTACATGTGGGCCGTGCTTAGACAACCCACATACAAGCAGGGCCGACCTCTTTAAAGGTCAACGCCCCCCCAAAACACAAAAATAAATGCAAAAAAGGAAGAAGGAAATGCAAGAGAGGTTAGTGTGTACTTACTTGGTCCAAATAGAAGTTCGTTTCATCCACTGAGGCTCCCAGAATCAACTATTTTGGCAAAGGGGTGTTTTTTGACTTTTGGTCAATTCTTAATTTACAATGGTGATAATGAGCTACTGACTTTCTATTTATAGACATTTTGGCCCCTTTTTGTCATTTTTTGGACCCTTTTTGTCATTTTTTCTAGCTTGATAATCGTTTACTATGGTTCTTGAGTTTCTCAGGGGATGTTATGATAAGTGTTACTTTGGGTATTTAGGAAGTTTTTCGAGAGTTGGTTCAGTTTTAAAGGTATTTTGGTAAAAAAATATTTTTCCAACTTTGTGCATATAAGATAGGATTCCACCTCCACTTGTTGCACCTCGTTGTCTTTTTATCTTTTCCATAGGATCCATCCCACCAAATTGTGACACAGAACCCTCACTCCTGCTCTATAAGTGTCATAATTTAGTGGTAGATCCTACCTTCACATGGATGCCCTAGGTAGATCCTAGTTGCATTTTGGTGTCCATGTCGTCACTAATAATTATAGGCTCGGGAGTCCTTAGTAGTTTTTCCTGATTATGAGTTTGAGCCTCATTTGCATTATTCATTATCACTCTTGACCTCACCCTTGGGACTCCCAAAACACAACGAGTCTTCTTTTAATCCCTTTTCAGACCCTCTAAACATGAAAAGATTTATGAGTGATCTTGTTGCCCCTCACGCGTGCTAAACTGAAATTTGAAGGCACGTCTATCCAGCGGTAGTTTACCCCTTTCTCGATCCAGATGGTCAAAAGTACGAACAAAGGTATACTCTAGGAGCCTCAATTCTCTAGAAGAGTATCCTCATGTATAAATTTAACCCTTTTTTGGGCTTGAGGGACTAAATTTACGAAAAAGGAACCGCCACGGAGTCCATGTTTAAGCTCTTTTCAAACTCCCTAAAATTGAAAAGATGGTCGAGTGACCTTGTTTCTTCACACTCGTTAAATTGGTCTAGAAGAACATCCCTTATGGAGTCCATAGTTAAGATCTTTTTAGACTCCTTAAATATGAAAATATTTTTGAGTGATCTTGTCTTTGTCACACTCGTTAAAAATATTTTGAATAGACGTCTGTTTAGTGCTGGTTTATCCCTTTTTCGAACTGACTAGACTACCTTCAAAAAAGGTACCCCAGTGGAGTCTCCTTTTATGCTTTTTCAGACTCTCTAAAAATGAAAAACCATCGAGCTTACCTTCTCTGGGCTTGTTAAAATTACATCGAAAGACATTATCATTGTGTCTTATTAATCACATTTGCATTCCCACATATTTGGCCTAATGCCGTCTCCATGTTTCTCTCAACTAAACCATCTGAAGCATGCCTTATATGCAAGCCTTGTAGCACTTTGCCTCTGCGTCTTGACACCTTGACTCATGGAGGATTTTTCCCGAGTGTTCTCTTCCTACATATGTCCCATTGTTCTGAGCATCAATGTGTTCCTTTCACTTGGATATAGTATGTCTATGACACGCGATCCTCCTTTGTAACATAATATTCTTTATTCTTTTTAAAGCTTCCCAAAATTATTGAAAAAGACAAAAAAAATAAAATATACCCCAAAAAGAGGAAGGGAAAAGTATGTTATTTTTGTTGATAGCATAATGATCTGCCCTTGGAAAAATCACATACTTTCGTTTGTTCATCAATCCATAAGATTCAATATGACCTTAGGAAGATGTTATCGCTACATAGAGCTGTGTCCTCCTCCGTTTGGTTACCCTTCCAAACATATGGAGATTTTGCATTGCCTCTTGCATCGTGAAATTATGTCAATGTCATGCTGCCTGAGTCTCACCTTTTGTTGTGATTTTGTTCAAGGGAAGTCTTACTAGACTTGAGTCATCCCTTCTACAGTTTGTCTCTTGTTCTCATGCCCGACCACCTCAAAAGACCAATCAAGTCCTTGTTCAAAATCAATGAAGTTATCTATACTGATCACCAAGATCCTCTTGTCTATTCTCAATGAGCTGTCAACAATATTTGGGTAGTGAAGTTATACACTGATATTACACTCCTACCTGAGTTTTGAAGATTTTGAAGTTGTTGCTCAAGCTTTGAAGACTTCATCTCTAGCCATCAGGCATCATTGACTTCTTGAAGATGGATACTATACATGTATATATTTTGATTTTGAGATGTAGATCCATTGTGTACTGCTTGCGGCTACACTTTATATAGTTATATGACATGGATCTGCAGTGTATTTGATTGGAAACCATGATTTTATTTTATCCCAAGCATGGGTATGCCCGCCTCGGTGAGACACATTGTTATTTTTTGCAGATGGTACCTCCTGAACTCTGGTTCCTGGGCTCACTCGGTTCATACATYAGTGAATATTTGTAATSTATTTTGACCATYAGATGCTCTTYYGACCTCACACATTAGGGGGCATATGTTATAACCCTAAATTACACCAGACATGCATACCTGGCATCAGACCATATAACTTGCTATCTTTKMTAAGCCATCACTGAACAAGCTCTTTTKAAAACCATAGTTTTGAAGGTGTACGCACCCTGCACCACTAYTGCCCGCATACACACGCTTGCTGCACCACTACARCCCGYGTACACCCACATAATATCGRAAAAAATGAAAATTGCATAGGATACTGGTTTCCAGGCCATTACTTAACCATTTGAYTACCCATAGCTAGTCACTCCWACCATTACCATCTCTMCTGGCCTATAAAACAAGGGCTTGGGGTCCCATTTCAGGAGAAAGCACGAGAGCATAGAAACTCTGCCCATTTCTATATTCCCTCTTTGCCCCAATATTTGACAATCACATTGTGAGTTTGATCCATAAACCCTTTTTATCCATTGCAAGCCCTTGCTATGCCCCTAAGAGAGAACCAAAGAGGAGAAGGAGATGTGGAAGTAGTTGGTGCATTGTGAAGAGGATCCCAGGACTGAGTTCAAGGAGCAGTGCTAGTCTCATATTGTAAGTGACTTTTGTCAGATTAATATAAAGAAGTACTTTTTTCGTCTGGTCAAATGACGTCTTAAATTTCAATGATTTGTTTACATTTCTTGTTTATGATGTCTAACCCACTAATCCATATGTAGAATGCATGCTTGTAGTTTCTTGCTTGTCTTTTGGTGAATGCAGGTCAGCCTTGGGAAGAGACTTGCAGTTAGGAAACAACTAAGCACAAAGGGATTGACACTAGACACGGAGTTTAAGGTATGCCCACTGGATCCTTATATTTTGTCTTTTATGTATGATTGTGGGGTAATGTTGGGATAGTTGATAAAAAGTAGGATACTTTAGATGGTTAGCTCTACCTACATTTTAGAACCTTGGTGTAGTCCGTAGAGGGGTTTTCCTGCTATAACACTTTTTTCGAGTTAAAGGGAATCAAAGGAGACATGGGAGAAATCAAGATTGAGTTAAAACCAGGATCCAAGCCTGTCAGACATAGACCATACCATCTTAACCCAAGAGTAAAAGATAAGGTTAAGAAGGAGATAGATAAGATGTTGGAAATAGGTCTCATTTTTGCAGTAGAAGAAGCAGAGTGGGTTAGCCCGATAGTCATTCAAAGCAAGAAAGACATAGAGGATATTAGAGTCTGTGTAGACTACATAAGTCTCAACTCTACCTATGTACATGACCCCTTCCCAACACCCTTTATAGACGAGGTGCTAGAACAGGTTGTGGGAAAGGAAACATACTCATTCACAGATGGATTTTCAGGATACCATCAAGTCAGGATCGCTGAAGAGGACAAAAGAAAGACCACTTTCATAACAAAATGGGGATCTTTTGCATACAACATAATGCCATTTGGCTTAAAGAATGCCCTTGCATTTTTCTCCAGGATTGTGATAGCAACTTTTAGAGAGTTCATTCAAAAATTTATAGAAGTCTATATGGATGATTGGAAAATATATAGCCTACTCAAGGAACATGTAGCATTGCTAAGGCTAATGTTTGACAGATGCAGAGATTTGTAGATCTCATTGAATCTCAAAAAGTGTATTTTCTATGTACCACATGGGAATTTGTTGGGCCATATAGTCTTTCGAGAAGGAGTATTGGTAGATCCAACCAAAGTTGTGGCCATTGTGAATATTCCACCACCCACGAGTGATAAGCAGTTGCGCTCCACACTGGGACACATAGGTTACTATCGCAGGTTGATCCTAAGATATGCCAACATTACTACACCTATGGAAAACCTACTGAAAAAGGATGAAACATTCTAATGGACTCCCAAAAGTGATAAAGCATTTGAGAAACTTAAGGAGAAACTCATCACAACACCGATTCTGATATTCCCAAACTGGGAGAATGGATTTCACGTCCATGTAGATGCTTCAGAAATTTCCTTAGGAGCCATCTTAATGCAACCTAGAGATGGAGCTATGGATCACCCTATCTATTTAGCAAGTCGAAAGTTGTTGCAAGTAGAACACAACTACACAACAACGAAAAGGAAGAGTTTGGCCATGATTTATGCTTTGCATAAATTTAGACATTATTTTTTAGGGTCTCATTTCAAATTCTTTACTGATCATTCTGCATTGTAATATCTATTTAACAAACCTCTGTTGGAAGGGAGAATTTGTAGATGGGTGTTATTTAAGGAATTTTCCTTTGAAGTTATCATCAAGCCGCGAAGATGCAATGGAGGACTTGATCACCTATCTAGGTTAGATTCAGGGTAAAGTGGCGGAGCGATAGATGATCAGCTCCCAGATGCATATTTGTTCAGGATTGAGGCCATACCGAAATACTTGGAGGACATAGAATTTTTTCTCAGTACAGGGGCCTGTCCTGAAACCTATTCTGCAACCCAGAAACACCATATGGTTGTTAGAGCAGCAGATTACTAGCTGATCGCTAGACAATTGTATAAGCTAGAGCTAGATAACATCCTCAGATGGTGTGTCATGGATCACGAAAGGTAGGATATACTCTAGGAATGCCATAGTGGAGTTGTAGGAGGCCACATAGGAGGAAAGGCCACGACACAGAAAGTTATACAGGAAGGACTTTGGTAGGAAACACTCTTTAAGGATGCAAAAGTATATGGTAGATCATGTGATGTTTTTCAATGCATGGGAAAGCCGTCACACTGAGACAAACTACCACTACAACCAATTAGATCTCTACAAGCATTTGATAAATGGGGAATTGACTTCAATGGACCAATCAACCCCACAACCAAACATTCAAAGGCTAGGTAGATCATTACTGTGACTGACTACCTTACCTGTTGGGAAGAAGCAACAGTTGTATAGGACTGTTTGACAAATACTGCTGCCAAGTTCATTTTTGAGAATATCATTACTCGATTCGGATGTCCCAGGAGCCTAACCAATGATTAGGGAGTTCATTTCATTAGCAACACTATAGAAACACTTACAACATAATTTCTGATTCAACATCACAAGAGAAGTCCATACCACCCATAGGATAATGGAACAGTCGAAGCCTTCAACAAAATCATGGAAAGGGGACTAACAAAGGTATATTGTACAAAACGGGAGAACTGGGATGACCGAGTTCCAGTTGTACTATGGGCTTACCAGACAACCACAAAGAAACTCCATAGGCACACACCGTTCCAGTTGGTTTATGGGAGAGAGGCGATGATGACTGTAGAGTTCATCACTCCAAGTTTGTATATTGCACAAGTCACATGCATGATAGAAGAGGAATCCATTGCGCAGAGACTTACATAACTACAAGAACTCGAAGAGACCATATTTCTAGTAGACTTTCATCAGTCGTTTGAAAAAGAAAGACAAAAATATTGGCATGACATGCACATTAAGACCAAGGTGTTCATGCAAGGAGACAAGGTGCTACTCTATGATAGCTGGTACCAGAAGCATCCTGAAATGCTCTGTATGCACTGGTTGGGACCATTCATGATTGCGGAGATCCGACCCTCAGGAGTAGTCAGACACATGCAACTGGATGGTGTGCTGTGACCAGGATGGGTGAATGGCACTCATCTGAATCCCTACCTATCTCAAAACTGAGAAAGAGGGACTATCACTCTAGTCCAAAAGAGCTTGTACAATAGTTAGATTTGAGTTTTCAGAAATTTTTGTAAATTCAGTGATAAAGTCAATATGCGCAGTGTTGCGTCATGACACATAGTTCATTTTTTGATTAAGTGTTGTTTGATATAGAAATAATTACTCAGCAGTGCATGATCCAAAGATTAAGAGAATATATTAATGAAAGTCATTAATATGATAGGGACAACCTCTTTGGTCGAAGAAAGGATGAATCTGAATACGATCTAAATCCATATGCAACACAAACCTAGTCTAGCCACAACCTTTATTTCCATTTTGGTACCATTTCTAATGTTCGTTAAGCCATAAATATGCATTATGCAAAGATTCCATCAAAGTTCGCACCCGGATACCCAACCGTCAAACATAAAGGTATGAAATAAGCAATGTCCCTATACCACTCACACAAATACGTAAATGCCAGAATCACCCAATAGGATTTACCTTGTTAAACTATCCCGTCAGACAACTCAAATCCCGTTGCGTCCATACAGTCATGATGAACAACAATTTTTTCTCAAATTTCTCGTTAAGCCAGGTATAAGGCCCTGAGAACTCCCCGAAAATGCATCGTCTCCAAAAGAAGCATAGCCATTTCCAAATTTAGTAGAGCGAACCAGCCTGTACCATTGTGAAATCCGAAATCCTTAGCTTGCCACAAAAGTCTGAATGTCGAGAGCCACAACTAGCCGAAGTGCCATGTCTAAAGAAGTGGTACCAGATGAGCCGTGTGACCCCCGGGTCGAGGTCGTGGGCGATATTAAAGGGAAAGTGGAGCATGTTAAGCTCCTCAACCTTGACCTCACAGATTTAGTATTTTTCCCACAAATGCACATAGATGTCTTTTGGGAGATGGCCCCAGATGGAATCAGAGGTATACGATTTGTGCCAAAATAAGACTTCATCAACTTATTCAATTCAACCATCATGAACCTGAGAGACTTACCAGTGTTTGGTACCATGGGTGATATTGCGTGGTGCATGAAATTTCTGATAAGCAGGGTGCATGAGAGAATTCTATGGTTGGATAAGCAGTATCCAATCCATTTTGAGCACATCCAACAACTTATTGGATTATCCTCCCAAGGAGAGGATGTGTCAAATGATTCCAGGGTCCCAGTAAGAACGGGAAAAAGAAAGGCGAGCTTAGCCTGTATGAGAAATTCAACACAAAGAGGGGAGGATGCACAATAGTAATCAAACCAATACTACCTGAGATAGTCTGGACTAGATGTTACATCATAGCCATCAAGGTCATGAGATCATACTATAAAGGTGAATTCACTCTGGATGCATTATCATTCGTCGAATTTTTTGCCAATGGAGCAGTGTTCAATTGGTGTAGTTACTTGCTAGAGGAACTACTAGTAGCTTGCAAGGAAGTGCAGGAGAAGGGAGGAACCTTCACTTATGGATACCTACTTGTGGCATTCACAATTCTAAAATGGAAGCCACCTATGGGAAAAAAACCAACAATAGCAAATAAGGGCTACATGGCGAAGATGTTCGAGCCATGGCAGTCCAGACCAGACTAAGAGAATACAACCTTCAATGCCGCAACATTTGCTAAATGGTATAATGGTATGATAGACACAACATAGAGGTTGCGTATCTCATAGGAGCTCCTCAACTGCAATATGAGAAATATCACCTTCAGCATGAACCGACACCATACATTTTTCTGGCCGAGACATGCCATCAGGGAACATTTCCACACAAGTATGCTACTGTTCTATCTAGACAAGGAGGCCTTTGATAAAGAATTCATGTCATGGACATGAGTCAAATGTGGTCTGTATAAGTCAGGGATGCATTACATTTTTCCTATGAAGATGCTGAAGAAAAAATACAAGGAAGCAGGAGAAGGACTGAGCTCAGGCCTGGAGGAAAATACAAGGAAGAAGAGATACAACATTCAGATCGGACGAAAATACCAACACTTCACCAACTACCAGATGATGCCATGTTATCAGGTGCATATGTTAACCAGATATTGGGTGTTGTGTTTGGTATCGAACCATTGGTGAAGAGGCCCAGAACCAAAGTCTCACTGAACAATCCCCTGAACCCCCAACCCCTTGCATCAACTACCCCCCACACTCACGCAGCAGTCAAAGCCACCACTATCATTGATATTCAGGATGACCCAAAGCCTAAAACAATTCCTTCCACACTCATCACTGAGCACCCTCCATCACCACCACTACCCCAATCACCAAACCCCGCCACCACCAGTCCACAACATACCACATCCCCAGAGCCGATGTCATTCAATCAACCAGATATAGTGGAGCGACGACTCCCAGAAATAACCCGAGAGTCACCCAAACCAAAATCATAAGTTTATGGTCTAGACCCTAAAGCATCAGAGATGAGCATGAAGCTGAATGATCCAAATCCAGACACCCAGGAACAACAGCCCGAGTCTTCAGTGCAAGAAAAAGATGCCCGAACTAGAGAGGAGTTAAAAGCTAAAAGAAACCAGCAAATCACCTCACCAGCCAAGGGTGAGAGTGCCCAAGAAATCAAGGCACATGAAGCAGAAGCATCGGAAGAGTCGGAGATACCATATGCTCATAACGAACCAGAATCAACAACCGGGTAGGATACGACATCTGCATGAGCACAAATGGAGTGGGTTCTCCAGAACCCTCAATAATGTGTAGAATTGATGCACATATGCATAGCCAGAATAAAGGTTCTGACTCTTTTTCACACAATGCTAAGGTTGAGGATCACACCAGTGCCACCAACGGGGGAGGCGGTAGAAACCCACTCAGACCATTCAACGAACAATGGACTTCCACTACAGAAATGATCACCCAACGATGCAGCTCCTTCATCCACCGACCTGGTACAGTGGCCAACAACGCAATTATTTGGACTAATCTGAGCATCAACAAACCAATTAGAGCAAAGGATCCAGGAGGCCGATAGATCCACCAAGGTTGCAAGGAAGGAATATTTTGTCGTGCAAACATGTAGAATGCATGAATCACATGACAAACTCCAAGTCCAACGCAAACTAGAAAAAGTGTAGGAAATACTCACTGAAGCCTGGCTGAAGATTTTGAAGGTTGCGCCCGACCTACTCGAAGCTAAAGAGGTAGGCGAGTTAGAGCAATAGATCGAGCTACTACAAGAAGCATGGACACAACTCACTACTCATGCCAAGCAGCTAGTAGCAAATCTACAACAGGTCCAGCATGAAGCAGAGAAGCAACCTCAACAACTGTAGGAGAAGATGCAGAAGACAATATTGCAAGGTAACAATTCCCGAGCATCACTGCACGATCACACAACATAATGTACCAAAATCTTTAGGGTAGTAAACAACTAGATGGGCATCATCACTTGATGAAACAAAGTCTTGGAGGAGGTGCGCACAAATATCCATGTGATGAACAAAGAAGTTGCAGCCACAATGGACCCCATGGAGCAATAATAAAAGTTTGACTAAATCCAATAGGCCTACAATGAACTGAGTATACTCTTTGAGGCACAGTCAGTAGCCAAGAAGGAGCTGCACGAATTTCGACCTGTAATTCAGACAACCTACATGCAAATTCATCAAATTGATGCAACAACATATTCTGAGTGGAACTTGTTGGTCGAGGCCAACCCAAAGGAGTATAGCAAAGAGACGACCCGACAGTTTCTTGCAGAGGCATCACTCCTCACCCGGAAATGGTAGGACAAAGTTGGAAGATTTCAAGGAGTGAAACAACAAGCCTTAGAGTTAGTACCAAAGTTGAGCCCTTCATTTGAATAGGTAAAAGAAGAGAAAGCACAAACATAAGAGCCCAAGGAAGAAGAAAATAAGGACAAGGGAAAACAACAGATGCTCCTAGAGGATGTGAAAGAACCAAGCACTTGACTCAAGGGTGAGTCGAGGATTGTAGTCGAAGCCTATTGGGCCCTTCGCTTTTGGATAAGGAATTGCACAAGTTTTGACTGAGCATGAGTTKCACAAGCTTCATCAGAGGCCTGGAGAAAGAGTAAYAGAAAGCAKTTGTGAAATTCAGCRCAACACCAGCTAAGCAACAAACAGTTGGAACAAAACAAGAAAGCATGCAAGCCGAGAAGGAAGACACAACCTAGCTTATATATAGGGATGAACATAATTGTAAAAGGGTTGATTGATTTAGTCATTMTTGTTGTTKTTACCTAGTYGGATTAGTTGTTGATGATTGTTGTAAGTCAAGTTAAGMGAATTCTTGAGTCTGTAATGAATGGGATCTATCARTTTGAGATTTGGAGCTCTRCGGCATGAGTCCAGAGCCAAGACTTTGTACAATGCAYTGCTGTGTAATTTTGAGTCTGTAATCAGAGAAGGATTTTGAAGATAATATGAATAAGGACCTAAATTTTCAAATATGATGTGTCTCTGTGTGTTTACTTATGCATTATAGTATTTCCTTATGTCTTACGGGTTCTATTTGATGGTTCTATGTTTAAATGATTGCTAGCAATGTAAGTAGGTTCAATTCTAGCACATGTATGTTTTAGATTCGTTCATGTCTCTTGCACAAGATCAGGAATGAGTCTTGAAGGCTCTATGGATTCTCTTAAGTCTTTTCCCTACCCTTCCCTATCTATCTATCTCAGCAGCGCTTCGGGTGAGACTTCTTCCCTTCAGAGGAGATGAAAATGCCAGCACTCTAGACTACATGGTACCTTTTGTTGGTAACTTGAGAAGGACCCCGGTCAATATTTGATATCTGATTCTAAAAATATCAAAAAATATACTACATAATATTATATGTCCACTGAAATTGGTCTCATAGAATTTGGATCCTCTATGAAGAAGTTATAATTGTTTTAACCAAAACAAATGTTTAAGACTAGTTTTAGGACTTGTCAAAAACCCTATCTTCCACAGAGTGTATCTCCAAAACTACAATGACATAGAAATTGAAATTTTTACCACAGGTACATTGACATGTATTATGAACCTCCTCCAATTTTTTCTACCAAAGTCATTCTAGAAAATCAGTTTTAGTGAAAATGGTAAGACTACCTTTAAATAACATACCTTAGAATACATCATCATAAGACTTCATCCTCCCTTGGAATTTCTTCCTTCTTCACTATGTCTTCCCTCTAAAACTATCCTCATATATCCTTGGTTACTTGTTATCACCATTAAAATTTCAGTATTAAATCAATATTTTAGGAATTGGCGAGGTACTAAACCAGTTTGGAAGCCCGACAAATTAGAGAGGGAGCTAAATCTGGTAGAAGCTCAGAGTTGATGGGACCCAATACATCACAGATCGTGGGTGCTCTGGATTGATGGTCGCATGGCATTTTAGGGGGATAAGTTGTGAGGATAATTCCCGAGAGCAGGCTGAAAACTAAACCATGGTTTTCGGTCGATACCACGTCGCAACACTAGGTGCATTTTAGGTTGAAAAGCAGGTTGCCCCAAACCACTTTATCATGTGCCCGAAATCATAAAAGTATATAAAGGGCACTTTTATTTTATTTTATTGTTTTTCAAAACACAGGAATGTTTGAAAGTTGGCGTGACCATCCTCATTCAACTACAACTCAAAAGTACGCCAAGTTCACGCCATTTTCACTTATTTCTAGGTATTTTTCTTCATCGCCATGGACCCTATCATAATGTTAGTGACTGAGCAAGACCCTATGTCAAATGAAGAATCCATAATTGATCGAGATTCATATGTGTTCAACACTAAAATCACCATTCCACCCATCTCTGCATCCATAAGTAAATTTTCCGATAATGTAGGGAAAAAAATACCATTCCTTGAGGAAGTTCAGACTGTTGTAGTCCCTTATGTTGTCAAAGTCACTTTCCCTTTTCCCGAATTCATAGGTTGGTGCACAAAGAAATATTCATAGGAAGAGAAAGTTGTCTTAAATAAATAGGGGTCTGAGGTCCTATGTAGGGTAGAGAGTCTATCAATTCGAGATTCCCTCAGCATACCATAGTCTTTCTCCACAGTGTTTGAACCATTCGATGAAGAAAAGCTAATTAGGGTCTACAAGGAGTGTCCATCAGAATTCACAGATCTGTTCTTGCAGAAAATTGTCAAACCATAGTATTTTTCAGAGAGTTTGTCGTTGCCCATGAATGTAAGTGTAGTGGTTATTGAATTCCAGTGGGTTTTGTTCCCTTTTGAGTATGATTTTAGGTCTGGATAATGACAAGTATGTAGTCTAATTCATGCTCGGTTTCCTATTGACCTATTTTATGTTAGAATCTAGTCTGTCAGTCCATATCATCTTTGATAAATTAATAGTTGATAATATCCATAAGAAACTAGTACATTTCATCTCTCTAAGGCATTTCATATAATACACCTATTTGTTGAAGATTTTCATAGAGACCAATAAGAGAGAATTTCCTAAAGCAACATTCATATCAACTGAATGAAGGAGGATTACATTGCTCATTTTCATCAACAAATTCATGTAGAGGGTTTACAATTTGATTTTCAACACCAACCTACCAAGAGTTCTGGATGACATGAGGAGCTATTTATAGCCAAATCCAAAAAACAGAGTGGGAGACTAGGTACTATTCATGCATTCAACAATGATCTCGGTTTAAGGTTGTCATGAATCCCCTTACCCGTTGCCTATTTTTCTGACCCCCATAGTTTTTCCCCTTGAATTCATGAGACAAATAATCATATCGAAAATAAATCATTTCCAAAAATTGCACAAAGCCTCCAATCTCAAATTCCCTTTTATCATTGGACCCTTTATTGTCAAGACTAGATCATTCCTATCTCATATCCATGCAAAGCTCATAGAGTTTTGTTTTGCACAACTACAAGGAAGAATATATGATTCACATCAAATCATATCCAAGAGAATACTGATGAACAAACAAGCCCCTTATGAGCATGAGCATGTTGAGGGTTTTGATAAGTTGGAAAATCTAGAAGTCTGTGCTGATATGGAAGCAATATTGTAGCCAACTCAAGCACATCAAGTGGAGGAAACCCTATAATAGATTCAAACACAACAAGCTCCTCATAAACTTATATTCAAATTCCCCAAGTCAAGTGTTTACATCAAGAGGATCATTTCAGAGGTCATGGGCACTAGTGATCAACAAACTGCTCCCAAGAAGATGAAGATTACATAGTCCCCACAAATTGTAAATTTGGAGGAGGAATAACCCAGAGAACATGTAAATATTGATATGGTGGAGAGTGGCACTAGAACTATTGAAGTTGAAAAGGAGAGAAAACTCCAATGTGAAGGTAGCTCCATGACTTTTAGCAGCAAAAAATACATTTTTGACAAGACATCTGAAGCAGTGTATCAATCTAAAGAGTATTTGGCCAAACAATATGCTGAGAAAGGAAATATTTCTCTGGGTGAAATGAGAGATTTAATCCCTGAGATAGAAAATGTTTCCCAACATAAATATTCTTTTTTCACAGTGAGAGATATTTATAAAAGAACATTCAATATAGTAGTTGCAGATGAAGACAAAGTGTCTGAGATCAAGATAAGGTATGACAACATCAGTGCTCCATACAAGGTCAAATTTCATAGGCATACCAGTGACATGTTATATTTAGATTAATTAAGTTTAAGCTTGAAGAACTCAAAACTGTCATCCCATATGATGAAGTTGGAAGAAAAATTAAGGCAGGAAAAGGCATCAAACAGACCTTGGAAGACTCATGTCAAAAGATTGGAAACTGAAGGTCCACAAGGGGTGAAAAACTCATTATCTAAAAAATACAAATTAATTCAGATCTTGAAAAAWAAACTAAAAATGTTTTCCACCAAGCACCCCACAAACAAGAGAACTGKTTGTTTTGGAACATGAGAAATAAATATTTCATCAAGAGGCATTGAACTACAAAGATAAAGTGTTGCAGTGGGAGCAAGAGAAGGTGAATTSGTCACAAGGATAAACATAATTTCTGAAAAGAGTTGTATTTGTACCTCCTACTATAGAAGTTGGGCCAAKCACTRAAGGACTTGTCTARGCTATGTCACAAGTTASCCTGAAGGTAGGAGAAATGAAGGGGTTAAAGGTAGACATAGAGAAATTGAAGAAAGAGATGCAAGCAAAGGATGAAAAAGTGTCTCAATTTCAAAAAGAGAATCAASCCTTACAAGAAAGGATAGACAAGATTAAAATATGATTGAGAGGTAAAGGACTGTTGCAGGGAGCCAAGCACATCATCTAGGATTCCATAGCTGCTGAAGCTGCCAAGTTCAGAGTATATTTGAATTTTATCAATGATAAGGACAACAAGGCCATCACAACCAGAAGTAGGTGCACTATGGTAAATGAGACTCTAGCAAAGAAACCATCAGGGTGGGCCCAAAATTCCATAAACCTGCTAAACTCCATCCCTACTGCATAACTTCAGACCATTGGAGTCAAATATATAACTACATTGATCATTTGGGTGAGGAGGGATTTTGCTAAAAAATAACCTTTTGAAATCAGTCCAATTCAAAGCAACACAGATGGAGTAGAGTGTGCAAGAATTCAAGGACCTGTTTGAAGATTTGTTTATTAAAGGCCTCCCACCATTTTGTGATGGAAAAGGAAAATTATATGATAATGAATAATAAAAGTCTTTCCTCACTCAATGCAAGATGGATCACTCCAAATTTGAAAACCTGGAGGAAAACTTGAAAGGAGAAACCCAAGTTGAACTTTTGATTACAGACTTTGAGATTTTGAATGAGTTCAAAACAATGAATATTGGACTACTAGTCATGACATATGCCTCCTACATTGACCTGGAGACCCTAATCAAAGAAATGATGGATTATGATATCCCTTCTAACTTGCAATGGAAAGATATAGTACGGCTGGGTAAAACAAAGTGCAGTTTTCCAGGGTCCAACAAATGATTTCTAGGTGTTACCGAAAAGGGCAGATTTGACAGGGGACCAGAACATGACAAGTGTCAAATATGGGAGCTAAAGCG
This sequence comes from Picea mariana, assembly GCA_032191745.1. Taxonomy (NCBI): domain Eukaryota; kingdom Viridiplantae; phylum Streptophyta; class Pinopsida; order Pinales; family Pinaceae; genus Picea; species Picea mariana. The sequence goes on along the minus strand of JASDQU010560128.1, from coordinate 19,028 downwards.
CCAGAGGAGCTAAATATGGATCATGAAACATTTTTCTTTTTAATCATTGTAATTGGTTGCAATAACGAAACTGTCATCTGTAATGATTGTAATCAGTTTCAAAATTTGAAACATTTCATTTCAAGCATTGTAATCGGTTTCAAACCAAAAGGAACTCGAACTTGTATAATATTAGGAGTTCCAAATGTATTAGGGGTTGGCAGAAGACAATTTAGCTGTTTTGAACAATGAATGTAATTTTCTGAGCTGAATAGAATACATATGCATAAGTCGTTGAAGTCTCCATGAAAAGATTCTAATGGTGGTGATATGAGTTTTGTCTTCTCTGTTTGTATGTATTTCCCATGTTTCTGATTCCAGTAGCATTATATTTTGTTTAAATTGGATAGTTTAAAGGCCCAAAATTCATCTTATGATGCTCTTGGATTAAGCAATTTAAACTATGTAAATTTCTTCATAACTAATTTAGAATTCATTTCACTAATTCTCTAATGCAATTACTTGTTTTCTCCTTTCTTCTTACATTCTGCAAATTACAAATTATAACTCAGATTCATCTCCTCATTTATCCTTTATCCTATGGATATTTCTACTAACCAATCAATGTTTCTATTCATTTTCATAAATTTGACTCCATAGCTTTGAGTGTCCTCCCCCTTCCTTTCCAAATTTTTTATAAAACCCACCTAAAAAAAAACTAAACCTAGCCATTGATTGCCAAAGAAACACCAAGTGACATGAGAGAGCCCTCTTCAAGCTAAGCATGCTAGTACCCAACTCTAAAGTTGGTTTCTAGGTTACCTCTGTCTTTTGTTTTATCATCCAAACAAATTTACAGAGTACTAACATTCTGGTGCCGCTGCTGGGGACCAAAAGTGAAATCTTCCCTACGACAAAAACTACTTAAATATTCAGATTTGATTCTTGAGGGTGACAGTGAATCAAACAAATTATTGGATGAGACTAAATTTACCCTGGTGACTCCATTATAAAGAGACTAGTAGAATCAAGTAGTTTGATATAGAAACCCTGTCTCCCAAGAGAATTCATACAAGGAGCAATCCAGACCCAGAAGCAGTGATGCCTGTGTCTGATCCTGAGAAAATTGTACACAAAAGCAAAGAAAATCTAGTAAGACCAGTTGTGTATCTGGAGAGATATCTATCCTTGCCCAAACATGGAGTGATAAGCATTGAAGATCTTAATTTTCATTCGAAATTTGAGCAAACTCTATTCAGAACTGAATCTTTGTCTTGTCTGAACAAAATCATCTTTGATGAGAAGAGGTTCCAAGATTTAATTTTAGATGCCTTTGTTAAACCTATTGTGATTCCTAACCAAAAACCACTTCAAGTCCTTACTGCATCCATGGCAGCCAGGTTTTCCCCTCTTGTTTTACCTGCTCATTTACATGATTTGCCCTGGGAATATAATTAGAGGATTAATTTGTTTGATGATGAAGGCAATGTGTTGGCCCAAAAACACCTAGACTGGTTCAACGATTTTATAGACTTAGAAGAAGTGGATTTTGAAGATGAAAAAATTAGGTTGTTTTCACAAAGCCTTGCAGGAGAAGTCAGAAAGTGGTTCAAAGATCTCCCAACATCAAGTATCCAAAATTTTGAAGCCTTTGAAATCCATTTTCTTGCAAAGTGGGGTGATAAGAAAAAGCCCCTTCAGTTGTTAACCCAATATAACAACATGAGAAGGCCACCTGATGAAATAGTGCAGGTGTTTTCAACAAGATTTATCAAATTTTATAATTTAATTCCTACTTAAGTGAAACCCCCTCCTAGAGCTTCTCATCTTAGATATGCTAATTCCTTTGAAATTGATTTTGCTTTGTTGTTTAGGAAAATAAGATCTACTTCATTGGATGATATGATGAGTGATTCAATAGAAGTTGAAGTAAATCTAATGGCCTCAGGAAATATCAAATCTAACACTGACAGGGACATGAACAAGGTTTAAGATAAGGCACTGTAACATCCCTGGCCACCCATGACTGAGCCATGCTACACGAGGGAACACTTTCATTCTCTCACTGCGGAACATACTGTAACATACCCATTATTCAACTGAGCTATGCCACATAAATTTTCTCTTCAAACTGCATGTAATTATAACATATACATACAACACTCTTGCAGAAGCTTTACATATAACATAAACAAACCATTACATTCTGTAAATATATGATTTCATACTGAAATAACAGTAAACACAGATATGCAGCATATACAGGGAAATACCCATAAACATACAGACAGTTATAATCACATATATGATAAACTGTAACATAAGCACGTAAATAACAATGCAACATGTAAATTTATCATATGATTGATACTTATCTTGGAAATATTGTCACCAACTGCGTACAGATCATCCACGAACCTCCCAGCCTTAGACTACACTGTTCATCACTCTCAATGGTGAGTCACCCTTGAGCTAGGAATAAACTCCACTCGGGTAAAGGGATTCCAAACCAGGCTAAAGGCTTGTAGATAATAGGAAAGAATCTGTCTCAGGTGCTCACTCAACTAACAATCTACAACCTCTCATTCCCCACATGCCTGTCCCACCCAAGGAAGTGTGCCCCTTCTCTACTCAACAATCCTTTGGCTTCCCCACTTCCCTTCCAGGACTTTAGCAACAGGCTGGACAGGAAGTATCAGAGCACTATAGTTGTAGTTTAGCACCTCCAGGAAATCAATTCCTAGCAATTCTCTTACTCAGAGAATTTCTCACGGGCCTGACAACCCGCCTCTTCAATTTCCTACAGGCCTGACAACCCGCTTCTTCAATCCCTCTCCAAAGATAACCAGGTACACCAACCAAAAATGGTTATGGAAATAGGCTCAGATATAGTGAAATGAATGTCTAAAGGATAACAGACTGTGTG
>JASDQU010560128.1:4535-15655 GCA_032191745.1 Picea mariana | reverse complement strand
CAACACCAGCTAAGCAACAAACAGTTGGAACAAAACAAGAAAGCATGCAAGCCGAGAAGGAAGACACAACCTAGCTTATATATAGGGATGAACATAATTGTAAAAGGGTTGATTGATTTAGTCATTCTTGTTGTTGTTACCTAGTCGGATTAGTTGTTGATGATTGTTGTAAGTCAAGTTAAGCGAATTCTTGAGTCTGTAATGAATGGGATCTATCAGTTTGAGATTTGGAGCTCTACGGCATGAGTCCAGAGCCAAGACTTTGTACAATGCATTGCTGTGTAATTTTGAGTCTGTAATCAGAGAAGGATTTTGAAGATAATATGAATAAGGACCTAAATTTTCAAATATGATGTGTCTCTGTGTGTTTACTTATGCATTATAGTATTTCCTTATGTCTTACGGGTTCTATTTGATGGTTCTATGTTTAAATGATTGCTAGCAATGTAAGTAGGTTCAATTCTAGCACATGTATGTTTTAGATTCGTTCATGTCTCTTGCACAAGATCAGGAATGAGTCTTGAAGGCTCTATGGATTCTCTTAAGTCTTTTCCCTACCCTTCCCTATCTATCTATCTCAGCAGCGCTTCGGGTGAGACTTCTTCCCTTCAGAGGAGATGAAAATGCCAGCACTCTAGACTACATGGTACCTTTTGTTGGTAACTTGAGAAGGACCCCGGTCAATATTTGATATCTGATTCTAAAAATATCACAAAATATACTACATAATATTATATGTCCACTGAAATTGGTCTCATAGAATTTGGATCCTCTATGAAGAAGTTATGACTGTTTTAACCAGAACAAATGTTTAAGACTAGTTTTAGGACTTGTCAAAAACCCTATCTTCCACAGAGTGTATCTCCAAAACTACAATGACCTAGAAATTGAAATTTTTACCACAGGTACATTGACATGTATTATGAACCTCCTCCAATTTTTTCTACCAGAGTCATTCTAGAAAATCAGTTTTAGTGAAAATGGTAAGACTACCTTTAAATAACATACCTTAGAATACATCATCATAAGACTTCATCCTCCCTTGGAATTTCTTCCTTCTTCACTATGTCTTCCCTCTGAAACTATTCTCATATATCCTTGGTTACTTGTTATCACCATTAAAATTTCAGTATTAAATCAAGATTTTAGGAATTGGCGAGGTACTAAACCAGTTTGGAAGCCCGACAAATTAGAGAGGGAGCTAAATCTGGTAGAAGCTCAGAGTTGATGGGACCCAATACATCATAGATCGTGGGTGCTCCGGATCGATAGTCGCATGGCATTTTAGGGGGAGAATTTGTGAGGAGGATAATTCCCGAGAGCAGGCTGAAAACGAAACCATGGTTTTCGGTCGAGACCACGTCACAACACTAGGTGCATTTCAGGTTGAAAAGCAGGTTGCCCCAAACCACTTTATCACGTGCCCGAAATCATAAAAGTATATAAAGGGCACTTTTATTTTATTTTATTGTTTTTCAAAACACAGGAATGTTTGAAAGTTGGCGTGACCATCCTCATTCAACTACAACTCAAAAGTACGCCAAGTTCACGCCATTTTCTCTTATTTCCAGGTATTTTTCTTCATCTCCATGGACCCTATCATAATGTTAGTGACTGAGCAAGACCCTATGTCAAATGAAGAATCCATAATTGATCGAGATTTAGACGTGTTGAACACTGAAATCACCATTTCACCCATCTTTGTATCCATAAGTAAATTTTTCGATAATGTAGGGAAAAAAATACCATTCCTTGAGGAAGTTCAGACTATTGTAGTCCCTTATGTTGTCAAAGTCACTTTCCCTTTTCCCGAATTCATAGGTTGGTGCGCAAAGAAATATTCATAGGAAGAGAAAGTTGTCTTAAATAAATAGGGGTCTGAGGTCCTATGTAGGGTAGAGAGTCTATCAATTCGAGATTCCCTCAGCATGCCATAGTCTTTCTCCACAGTGTTTGAACCATTCGATGAAGAAAAGCTAATTAGGGTCTACAAGGAGTGTCCATCAGAATTCACAGATCTGTTCTTGCAGAAAATTGTCAAACCATAGTATTTTTCAGAGAGTCTGTCGTTGCCCATGAATGTAAGTGTAGTGGTTATTGAATTCCAGTGGGTTTTGTTCCCTTTTGAGTATGATTTTAGGTCTGGATAATGACAAGTATGTAGTCTAATCCATGCTCAGTTTCCTATTGACCTATTTTATGTTAGAATCTAGTCTATCAGTCCATATCATCTTTGATAAATTAATAGCTGATAATATCCATAAGAAACTAGTACATTTCAGCTCTCTAAGGCATTTCATATAATACACCTATTTGTTGAAGATTTTCATAGAGACCAATAAGAGAGAATTTCCTAAAGCAACATTCATATCAACTGAATGAAGGAGGATTACATTGCTCATTTTCATCAACAAATTCATGTAGAGGGTTTACAATTTGATTTTCAACACCAACCTACCAAGAGTGCTGGATGACATGAGGAGCTATTTATAGCCAAATCCAAAAACCAGAGTGGGAGACTAGGTACTATTCATGCATTCAACAATGATCTCGTTTTATGGTTGTCATGAATCCCCTTACCCGTTGCCTATTTTTCTGACCCCCATAGTTTTTCCCCTTGAATTCATGAGACAAATAATCATATCGAAAATAAATCATTTCTGGAAATTGCACAAAGCCTCCAATCTCAAATTCCCTTTTATCATTGGACCCTTTATTGTCAAGACTAGATCATTCCTATCTTAGATCCATGCAAAGCTCATAGAGTTTTGTTTTGCATAACTACAAGGAAGAAGATATGATTCACATCAGATCATATCCAAGAGAAGACTGATGAACAAACAAGCCCCTTATGAGCATGATCATGTTGAGGGTTTTGATAAGTTGGAAAATCTAGAAGCCTGTGCTGATATGGAAGCAATATTGTAGCCAACTCAAGCAAATCAAGTGGAGGAAACCCTACAATAGATTCAAACACAACAAGCTCCTCATAAGCTTATATTCAAATTCCCCAAGTCAAGTGTTTACATCAAGAGGATCATTTCAGAGGTCATGGGCACTAGTGATCAGAAAACTGCTCCCAAGAAGATGAAGATTACATAGTCCCCACAAATTGTAAATTTGGAGGAGGAATAACCCAGAGAACAGGTAAATATTGATATGGTGGAGAGTGGCACTAGAACTATTGAAGTTTAAAAGGAGAGAAAACTCCAATGTGAAGGTAGCTCCATGACTTTTAGCAGCAAAAAATACATTTTTGACAAGACATCTGGAGCAGTGTATTAATCTAAAGAGTATTTGGCCAAACAATATGCTGAGAAAGGAAATATTTCTCTGGGTGAAATGAGATATTTAATCCCTGAGGTAGAAAATGTTTCCCAGCATAAATATTCTTTGTTCACAGTGAGAGATATTTAGAAAAGAACATTCAATATAGTAGTTGCAGATGAAGACAAAGTGTCTGAGATCAAGATAAGGTATGACAACATCAGTGCTCCATACAAGGTCAAATTTCATAGGCATACCAGTGACATGTTACATTCAGATTAATTAAGTTTAAGCTTGAAGAACTCAAAACTGTCATCCCATATGATGAAGTTGGAAGAACAATTAAGGTAGGGAAAGGCATCAAACAGACCTTGGAAGACTCATGTCAAAAGATTGGAAACTGAAGGTCCACAAGGGGTGAAAAACTCATTATCTAAAAAATACAAATTAATTCAGATCTTGAAAAATAAACTAAAAATGTTTTCCACCAAGCACCCCACAAACAAGAGAACTGGTTGTTTTGGAACATGAGAAATAAATATTTCATCAAGAGGCATTGAACTACAAAGATAAAGTGTTGCAGTGGGAGCAAGAGAAGGTGAATTCGTCACAAGGATAAACATAATTTCTGAAAAGAGTTGTATTTGTACCTCCTACTATAGAAGTTGGGCCAAGCACTAAAGGACTTGTCTAGGCTATGTCACAAGTTAGCCTGAAGGTAGGAGAAATGAAGGGGTTAAAGGTAGACATAGAGAAATTGAAGAAAGAGATGCAAGCAAAGGATGAAAAAGTGTCTCAATTTCAAAAAGAGAATCAASCCTTACAAGAAAGGATAGACAAGATTAAAATATGATTGAGAGGTAAAGGACTGTTGCAGGGAGCCAAGCACATCATCTAGGATTCCATAGCTGCTGAAGCTGCCAAGTTCAGAGTATATTTGAATTTTATCAATGATAAGGACAACAAGGCCATCACAACCAGAAGTAGGTGCACTATGGTAAATGAGACTTTAGCAAAGAAACCATCAGGGTGGGCCCAAAATTCCATAAACCTGCTAAACTCCATCCCTAGTGCATAACTTCAGACCATTGGAGTCAAATATAGAACTACATTGATCATTTGGGCAAGGAGGGATTTTGCTAAAAATAACCTTTTGAAATCAGTCCAATTCAAAGAAACACAGATGGAGCAGAGTGTGCAAGAATTCAAGGACCTATTTGAAGATTTGTTTATTAAAGGCCTCCCACCATTTTGTGATGGAAAAGGAAAATTATATGATAATGAATAATAAAACTCTTGCCTCACTCAATGCAGGATGGATCACTCCAAATTTGAAAACTTGGAGGAAAACCTGAAAGGAGAAACCCAAGTTGAACTTTTGATTACAGACTTTGAGATTTTGAATGAGTTCAAAAAAATGAATATTGGACTACTAGTCATGACATATGCCTCCTACATTGACCTGGAGATCCTAATCAAATAAATGATGGATTATGATATCCCTTCTAACTTGCAATGGAAAGATATAGTACGGCTGGGTAAAACAAAGTGCAATTTTCCAGGGTCCAACAAATGATTTCTAGGTGTTACCGAAAATGGCAGATTTGACAGGGGACCAGAACATGACAAGTGTCAAATATGGGAGCTAAAGCGCCAGAGGAGCTAAAGATGGATCATGAAACATTTTTCTTTTTAATCATTGTAATTGGTTCCAATAACGAAACTGTCATCTGTAATGATTGTAATCAGTTTCAAAATATGAAACATTTCATTTCAAGCATTGTAATCGGTTTCAAACCAAAAGGAACTCGAACTTGTATAATATTAGGAGTTCCAAATGTATTAGGGGTTGGCAGAAGACAATTTAGCTGTTTTGAACATTGAATGTAATTTTCTGAGCTGAATAGAATACATATGCATAAGTCTTTGAAGTCTCCATGAAAAGATTCTAATGGTGGTGATATGAGTTTTGTCTTCTCTGTTTGTATGTATTTCCCATGTTTCTGATTCCAGTAGCATTATATTTTGTTTAAATTGGATAGTTTAAAGGCCCAAAATTCATCTTATGATGCTCTTGGATTAAGCAATTTAAACTATATAAATTTCTTCATAACTAATTCAGAATTCATTTCACTAATTCTCTAATGCAATTACTTGTTTTCTCCTTTCTTCTTACATTATGCAAATTACAAATTATAACTCAGATTCATCTCCTCATTTATCCTTTATCATATGGATATTTCTACTAACTAGTCAATGTTTCTATTCATTTTCATAAATTTGACTCCATAGCTTTGAGTGTCCTCCCCCTTCCTTTCCAATTTTTTTATAAAACCCGCCTAAAAAAAAAACTAAACCTAGCCATTGATTGCCAAAGAAACACCAAGTGACATGAGAGAGCCCTCTTCGAGATAAGCATGCTAGTACCCAACTCTAAAGTTGGTTTCTAGGTTACCTCTGTCTTTTGTTTTATCATCCAAACAAATTTACAGAGTACTAACATTCTGGCGCCACTGCTGGGGACCGAAAGTGAAATCTTCCCTGCGACAAAAACTACTTAAATATTCAGATTTGATTCTTGAGGGTGACAGTGAATCAAACACATTATTGGATGAGACTAAATTTACCCTGGTGACTCCATTATAAAGAGACCAGTAGAATCAAGTAGTTTGATATAGAAACCCTGTCTCCCAAGAGAATTCATACAAGGAGCAATCCAGACCCAGAAGCAGTGATGCCTGTGTCTGATGCTGAGAAAATTGTACACAAAAGCAAAGAAAATCTAGTAAGACCAATTGTGTATCTGGAGAGATATCTATCCTTGCCCAAACATGGAGTGATAAGCATTGAAGATCTTAATTTTCATTCGAAATTTGAGCAAACTCTATTCAGAACTGAATCTTTGTCTTGTTTGAACGAAATCATCTTTGATGAGAAGAGGTTCCAAGATTTAATTTTAGATGCCTTTGTTAAACCTATTGTGATTCCTAACCAAAAACCACTTCAAGTCCTTACTGCAGCCATGGTAGCCAGGTTTTCCCCTCTTGTTTTACCTACTCATTTACATGATTTGCCCTGGGAATATAATTAGAGGATTGATTTGTTTGATGATGAAGGCAATGTGTTGGCCCAAAAACACCTAGACTGGTTCAACGATTTTATAGACTTAGAAGAAGTGGATTTTGAAGATGAAAAAATTAGGTTGTTTGCACAAAGCCTTGCAGGAGAAGTCAGAAAGTGGTTCAAAGATCTCCCAACAACAAGTATCCAAAATTTTGAAGCCTTTGAAACCCATTTTCTTGCAAAGTGGGGTGATAAGAAAAACCCCCTTCAGTTGTTAACCCAATATAACAACATGAGAAGGCCACCTGATGAAATAGTGCAGGTGTTTTCAACAAGATTTATCAAATTTTATAATTTAATTCCTACTTAAGTGAAACCCCCTCCTAGAGCTTCTCATCTTAGATATGCTAATTCCTTTGAAAGTGATTTTGCTTTGTTGTTTAGGGAAATAAGATCTACTTCATTGGATGATATGATGAGTGATTCAATAGAAGTTGAAGTAAATCTAATGGCCTCAGGAAATATCAAATCTAACTCTGACAGGGACATGAACAAGGTTTAAGATAAGGCACTGTAACATCCCTGGCCACCCATGACCGAGCCATGCTACACAAGGGAACACTTTCATTCTCTCACTGCGGAACATACTGTAACATACCCATTATTCAACTGAGCTATGCCACATAAATTTTCTCTTCAAACTGCATGTAATTATAACATATACATACAACACTCTTGCGGAAGCTTTACATATAACATAAACAAACAATTACATTATGTAAATATACGATTTCATACTAAAATAACAGTAAACACATATATGCAGCATATACAGGGAAATACCCATAAACATACAGACAATTATAATCACATATATGATAAACTGTAACATAAGCACGTAAATAACAATGCAACATGTAAATTTATCATATGATTGATACTTATCTTGGAAATATTGTCACTAACTACGTACAGATCATCCACGAACCTCCCAGCCTTAGACTACACTGTTCATCACTCTCAATAGTGAGTCACCCTCGAGCTAGGAATAAACTCCACTCGGGTAAAGGGATTCCTAACCAGGCTAAAGGCTTGTAGATAATAGGAAAGACTCTGTCTCAGGTGCTCACTCAACTAACAACCTACAACCTCTCATTCCCCACATGCCTGTCCCACCCAAGGAAGTGTGCCCCTTCTCTACTCAATAATCCTTTGGCTTCCCCACTTCCCTTCCAGGACTTTAGCAACAGGCCAGACATGAAGTATCAGAGCACTATAGTTGTAGTTTAGCACCTCCAGGAAATCAATTCCTAGCAATTCTCTTACTCAGAGAATTTCTCACGGGCCTGACAACCTGCCTCTTTAATTTCCTACAGGCCTGACAACCCGCTTCTTCAATCCCTCTCCAAAGATAACCAGGTACACCAACCAAAAATGGTTATGGAAATAGGCTCAGATATAGTGAAATGAATGTATAAAGGATAACAGACTGTGTGAGTGAAATGGTCATGGAATCATTGACTGGATGACTGAATGATGGAAGGAATCATGGGAGCGATGATCATAAGAATGATGGTGAAAATGATGGTGAAGGTCTCCAAATGAGCTAAGTCCCCACAATATGTATGAATGTCCCCCCCTTGACACTTTTCATGTTGGAAGCTACTTTGGTCCACTTGTATCCAACTTTAGGACTTAGGATAAAATAATTATCCATACTTTATGTTTTAAGAAATATTAATATAATATTCCTTTCTGGCTTAATCTCTCTAGCTTATCCCTTTCCCTTAAATTTTGTCCCTCCCTTTCCCTAACTAGTGGAGTTCAGTCCCCCATCTCTTTTACCGTGGTTAGTCTGTGTGCAACGATGTATTTTATATTAATCATGAGACATATACAAAATAGGTGCACCGGCCTTTAACATCTAGGCACTCTAGCCTAATTCCAAAACATAAGCATCCCAGTTGATAATAACTGGCTCACCAGCCTATAAAACATATCATATACACAAGGCTCGTTGGCCTCCATACTGCGCACACTTTAGTTACTGCGCACGGTATCTGGGAATGTGCACACTACATCATTTTACTATGCAGTACATGCATGCACTATGCCATGAAAGGTGCATTACAAAAATGATGTAAAAAAAACTCACCAGCTTAAGTACACTTACATTACATTTACAATTGGGTTCGGCTGAGGGATATTACAGGCACAACCTTCAACCTCATAGTCATCAAAAGAGAGGTTTGAAATGATGATGAAGACCATGGAGAAACTGATGGAGAGGATGTCTTTAGAAAATAAGCCTATAACAAGAGAACAAGATGATGTTTCACTTAGAAACCAAAGGAGACCAACAATTCCACATATCATACAAAGAGATCAAAGGAACCAGGGTGATCAACAGATAAGACCTCCCTTTCAAAATAATTATGTAAATGAAAATTTTGATGGAACCTTTGAAGACAATTTGCATTGATGTGATGCTAATGAAACATAGGTGTTTTTGAATAAAGAATAACATGACCAGTTCATGGATGCAAATGAAATATTCATGTAGGAGGATGAGGAAAGGTTGTCATTAGAAAGGGAATATTACCAAGTAGGGCTGCAGAACACCATCATGCAATTCCAAAAACAGTATAATCTATGAAACCAAAAGGTGTCTGCAAATCCTCCAAAAGGAAATCCTCCGAAGGGAAATCCTCTAAAGGGAAATCTCACCAAAGAAGCTCAAAGTAGAATACCTTCTTCAAGGCAGCCTAAAAAGGATTATGTTGCAAAATATGTTGTGGAAAAAGGAAAGCAGAAGGAAGAACCTCAAAAGAAAGTACCTGAAATAAGAAAGGAGACAATCATCAAAGAGGTGGAGAAAACCTCATCTTCTTTTAATTTTGAAAGTGAGATGGCCAAGATTAAAATCTATGTACCATTGAATGAGTTGATAATGAACAATGAATATATAAATCAGATCATCAAGATGATCAAGATGGAAGAAACTTTTGATACTATGAACATACAAGATGATCATCCTCCCATCTTTTTCGACCCACATGTAGAAGAAAATAGTGATGCTGATGAGGTCCCCCATTTGTATGTCAGTCTGAAGATCCATGATATGAATTTTCACAATGCTATGTTGGATTTAGGAGCATCCCATAACCTCCTGCCCAAAGTGGTCATGGACCAGTTAGGTATGGACATTACAAGGCCTTACAAATATCTTTTCTCTTTTGATTCAAGGAAGGTAAAGTTCTTGGGTTTAATCAAATATCTAGTGGTATCCTTGGCTCCAATTCCATCAAAAAATATGGTCATGGATGTAGTGGTTGTTGATATCCCTCCTAAGTTTGGCATGTTGTTGTCTAGATCATGGGCTGCAAAGTTGAAAGGGACTTTTTAAATGGATATGTCATATGCCACTATCCCTATTTTTGGTCAAGATAGGAGGTTGTATAGGGAAGTATTGCTCAAATACATGGTCAGTAACAAATCCCAACCAAACAATCACCCCATTTATTTTGTGGAAACTGAGATTATATCCTTTATTTTCTTCAATGATTTTAGTTTTGAAGAGGAAGGGACATAAATTGAAATAACTGCCAAAGACCAATCTGATTAGAAAAATGAGGAAAGTTCAAAGCAACAAAATGATGCATAAAATCAGATGTGGAATATGAGATTTGATGGGAATTTTAGTAGAGAAGGAGCAGGGGATGGTGAGTGGATCAAATTCACCAAAGGAAATACAAAACTATGTTCTTATAAAGTTTCTTTTGATTGCACCAACAACATGTCTGAATATGAGGCATTAGTGTTGGGATTGAAGACTTTGAAATAAATGGGTGCTAAGAGAATAGCTATACATGGAGATTCTGAGTTGATTATCAATCAAATACAGGGTATATAACAAGCAAATCATCCCAGGTTGAGGGTCTATATAAATATAGTGCTTGATCTTCTTGAGAAATTTCCATAGTATAATCTTTCAGTGATCCCAAGAGGGAAGAATCAAATTGCTAATGCCCTAGCTACTTCAACTGTTATCACTGAAATTTCGTCTGCACATGGCGACAAGAACTCCACATCATCTGCACACAGCGACAAGAACTCTACATCATCAAAACAGCAATGAAGTCATTCATGGCACTGTTCACAGCATTCCAGAAGGGTAAGAAACTATACAAAAATTGAAAGACACTTCACATCAGTAAGGTGCGCGCGTATGCGCGGTATAAGAACGTGTTGTGCGCGCTTAAGCGCACGATGCACGACTGTCCACATCAAAAGCCGCGCATCTGCTAATACGGAACATTAAATGCTTAAGTCGGCCTCCCGACCGCCAATAGACCTTTGCCCGAGATGATTTGACATCCAGATCAGGGTCCGTCCTGCAAAAACGGCGAATTTATGGCTTAAGCAAACCCTAAACTAGCCTGTGTCTACACCGGGAACTAGTTACGTGACCACCTGGAAATGGCTATAAAAAGCAGTGAAGGCTCATTGTTTCAGCAGGGAATTCATAGTAGAGTTACGCTGCTCAGATTCTTCTAAGCCTAGTCTTGGATCACCAGTTCATCAGTTGTGCAGTACCGAGTTCTCTCACCATCCATTTCATTTCTGCTCTGTTCATTTTGTAAGGGAAGCATTCAGTTGAGGATTCCCTAAGGACCTTCCGCTGGAGGGAAGAGGAACCATTATCCCTTTCTACAGCGTGTGATTTGGTTTTTTGTTAATAGATCAAGCCTTGAAACCACTGGGAACTCCCTTGTCTCACGTTTGAAGTT
>JASDQU010560126.1:40274-50696 GCA_032191745.1 Picea mariana | reverse complement strand
CTTGGCAATTGGAACCTTTCCACCATCTTAGGATCTAGATAACTATGACTAACTCTTGAATCAAATAAAATAACAATAGGTTGGTCATTAATCTTACCTTCCACTTCAATCATGTGTGACAGAAACTCAACCTCCTTGTTATCTAATGCCGTGTAAATCCTTGGCACATTTCTACTCATGTCCTCAAATGTTGTATCTTTTTGTACATTGTGTGAAGTCCTCGCTTTATCCCCTCTTTGAGGGAAATCTATGTGCATATGATTTCTGCCACAACCCCAACATTGCATATGTTGTTGCCATGAATTTTTTCCCATTGTTTCTGACATTTTTGGCTCCTGGAGAGTTGTATGTCCTTGCATAGTATTTTTGAAAAATGGTGGCTTAGCCCCCTTCTTCCTCTATTCCACTTTACTTCCATCTTGTCTTCCCAAGACTTTTGGAAATTCGTTCTTCCCCTTTGTTCATTATAAAGACATCTATCATTCCTTATTGTTTCCTTCAAGTTCTTAGGGTCATCACATTGCATCTTGTCACTGATAAATGTAGGCATCCCACTCATGTACCTTTGATTTTTAATTTTCTCATCCTTGATAAATGCAACATATTTTAGCAGCTCTAAGAATATTCTTTCATACTAATCTCTTGTCATATTTACAAGCTTGAGCTCAAAGAACTCCTTCATTTTCTTGTCATAGTAGTTCTTGGTTAAGTATTTCCTTTAAAAATCTCTCTTAAAATCCCTCCAAGTAACCTTCTTCTCATCAATGTGTTACACCTGCACAAACTAATCCCACCACATTGATGCTTTTCCTTTTAACTGATAGATGAAAATTCTCCCTTCTTTCAGCGCAAAATAGTTATGCAGCTGGAAGTACTTCCTCATACCCAAAAACCAGGTCTCTACATCTTCATCCTTCTTGTGTTCACCGTCAAAGGTAGGAGGATTGATCTTATTCATTTTTCTCCATAACTCGTCCACCCCAGTCCTTCTCTTATGCTTTCTAATAAGAGACAAACTTGAGTTATTGCACACTTCCTTGAAAGATTGCTTTGGTGAGTGAGGTTGATTCCTACCAACACTTTTTTCTTCTATTATTTTCTCATCATGAGACCTGCGACTTTTTGATCTACTTGACTTTGTCTCCTTATCCATTTTATTTTCTATTATGTCCAAGATTTGCATCAATTTGACATTGAAGTAATATTGCTTCTCCTTGGATTTCATAATACTTTCATTATCAGCCTTATAGATTTGGACATATTTGTGTGTCTCCTTTATAGTTTCTACCAGATTTATGCGCTCCTCCTTGGATTTAGTACCATCAACACCCAGATTGACATACAAATCCTTGAATTCATCATAAGGACTATAAGTCCTCCACACACCTTCCATTATTTTTACCTTCTGTGTTGATTTTGTCCTACTCTTAACGCTGCTAATTCTGCAAAATGTGCAGGCAATTAAGATTTGTTAGATTATTTCATGAAACAACTACATGAAAACTCTGCACCATTTTGTCAGAATCCTTTATTCAGATTTCATGGATGATTTTAACATAAAAAATTCTAGTGTGCACAACCATGCATCATTTTGTTGTGTGCATCACACCTCTACACTGTGCACCAGTACTTTCCACACACAATAGCTATGCATTGTGCAACACTAACACCAACCCAGTGTTGAACGAAGGATTCACAACTTCTTGTGGATTAGGCCAAGTCTAGTGTTGAACCAATGGCTTTGATACCATAATGTAACTACCCCAGCCTTCCAAGTTGGGCCATGCCACACAACCTAAACCAAAAAATTTCTCTGATACCATAATGTAACTTCCTCCAACTTATTACTGAACAATATTATTCCAAAATACATTGTGTAGATTCTACTCTAGCACAAGTCTGCGTAGTTTGACTATAAGTAACACACTCAACCCAAGATTGATTCATGACACACCACTTATAACAACGAAAGTAACTCAAATAATTGTGCAACTATGTGTACAAGCGTACTGATCACACATTGCAAATTTGGGAACAACAACCTTGGCATCATATGCCAATTTTGATTTTCTTGTGCACGGAATCTAATTCCATATACGCACACACAAATTCCAACCTCTTGATGTACACAGGCTACTTCCTGCACATCTAGCCATTCAATTCTTACCTCAGAGACTCATAACCATTATCAAAAGATAACTTAACGGGGAATCTAACAATAACAATCATACCTATGCTCATCTACAATACTGAATGACAACACTACCTTACATGTGCCAACATTATTTAAAAAAATAAAATCAATTACTTATATGCAATACATACAATAATTAACCATGTCAAACATAGATAAATAAGCACACAATAAACAAGACAAGTACTAAAAGAACACTTATATTTTATGAAAATCACCAACTGCGCGTGTGACTCAAACGTTCCTCCCATCCATAGACTTTGTTGCTCATAATCGTTCAACAACATGTCACCCCCAAGATGGGGCTTAATACCACCAGGGTAAAAGGGTTCCTAGTGACAGACTAAGGTTTGATACTCCACAAAATTGTTCAGTCTAAGGTGCCCACTACTGCAACTAGCCTACAGTCTCTCATTCCCCACGCACCTGTAACACCCAAGGAAGTGTGTCCCTTCTCTGATCTACAATCCTTGGATTGCCCCACTTCCCTTCCAGGGTTACCAGCAACATGTCGGACATGAATTGTTTGATCCCTGCATCAAATGTCCAATGCACTAGGGAAAAATTCTCAGCAAAACTCTTACCTGGAGAGTATGCTCATGGGCCTAACAACCCTCCTCTTCAACAGTAAATATATCACCCATAGAGACTATGCATAGGCCTAACAACCTGCCTATTCAGAAAAAAGACTCTGGATAAAAAACAAAAAACCCTTACACTCCTCTCTGTGCAGATAAGGTAAAAATCAGATTTTCCATACTGTCTAACCCCCTTCTTCTCAAGAGAGTCTGAAACATTAATAATCCCTAGAATGAATTATTTTTTCGAAATGATTCTCTCCTTCTACCCATGATAAAATGAATAACCATCCATTAAATACACTAAGTCAAACAATATGTATTGCATGCCTTCAACTTGACACTTTTCACCTTCAAAAGTAGTTTAATCCACTTGGTGACTCGTTCCCTACCCTCAGAAAATTAGGATAAAAACATATCCATAACATTATACTTTTCAAAAATATTAATAAAATGTTCCCTTGGACTTAAGCCCCCTAGTCTTATCCACTCTCATAAACTTTGAGCCCCCTTTTCCATTTTTTTGGTAGAGTTTATACCTCCATCTCTTTTCATCTGATCTATCTACACACAACGATGTAATATTATTAATAACTTGAGTTTGATTACACTTTAAATGGATAAGTGCACTGGCCTATCTGCGTCCCAACTCACCAGCCTCATAATCACACAAGCTCTTCCGCCTCAATACATATGCAGTCATATATATAACTCGTCTCGATGCGCACTCCCAAGGCATTCTCACGCACTTACCCAAGTGCGTGCAACATTGTGAACTATGCACACTTACCTAGGTGTGCACAATAATATGAAATGTTTGCACCCTATCTTTGATATTCATTCTCTATGCATTGCTTAGGCATGCACAAAACCAAAATGGCTCACTAGCCTAATTTTTATTACATTTACATTTTTTGCAAACGAATCAACAACTTATATGTACAATTACAAAGGGTTTGGATCAGGTACATTACATGCTACACATCAATGAATAAAGTTATGGGTGCTACTTCTATCAATTAAGATAATGACTTTGTGATGTTTGATGTAATCAATCAATTTGAGGGTTTGGGGCGAATAAATACTATTCAATGCATGTAGGGAGATTTGTGGTTCCACATCTCATGGAGCAGATGGGGAAATGTATTCAATGAGTGGAGGAAGAGTATACGAAGGTATAGATTCAACTTTATCATTACAAATTTCCTCCAAAATGACCATAAAAAAAAAACTCTCCTTACATTTATGTCTGGGAAAATATTTATCGTCATAGTTGCAGTAGAGACCTTTAAGTTGATGCTCTGTAATTTTGGCATAGGTTAACTTGTGGATCTTTAGGAGTGGAGAGTCTGGAGAGGAATTGGTAGGGGGTGAAATAGTGGGATGGGGATGAGGAATAAAGGGTGTTTTTTTTTTAATTTTAGAATTCACCACCTTTTGGGATTCTTAGGATCTTTGTCAGGATGATCCATTAAGAATTGTTAATGTATCTCCTCTTTCATTCCACTGATAAAATATTCCCTAAAAAAAGTATCACACATGCCTATGGTGCAGATGGAGAGTTTCTCAAAAACAGAGATGAACTCTTCAATTGTGACATATTTTTTAATCTTGGTCAGTTGCCCCAGATAATGAGTGTTTGTTTCAAAGTGTTCATAGAGGTCTGAGACAAATTGCATCCAAGCATTATAACCCCGATTGGATTTCTTATGCCATTGCCATTATTTCCAATGTTTAGGATATAAATATAAGATACACACATGAAGTTTCATTAATTCATTTATGATTCCATGCAAGGAAATATAATGTTCCATTTGAGTGACCCAGTAGGTGAGGTCGAATCCATCAAATTTGTTGAGATCCACTTTAGGGAATATGTGCCACATTTGATTCATATGATCATCAACAAGATTAAAAAGTGAGGTAGAGTGAGGTATAACTAGGATTGGATGATTCAAATCCTTCCTTTTGCGATGGTTGGTCCTACCATTGATAACACACATATTGAGTTTACATCACCACGAGCTTGGACAATTATTTAGGGATTGACTCCAGGTTGGAAAGCTTGGATTTGATGGCATAAAGATTTGTTGGGTAGAGGAGTGATTGTGGTCTATTTTGTGTTGGAATTCATCACATGTAGTTTCCAAAGTGGATACTTTGGAAGCTATCTATTCATCTCGAGTATCCATATATATGTGGCTCCACGAGAAAAAGGTCAATGGAGAATGGTAACATGGAAATCAACATTGCATTGTGGGTTTGTTGAGATAGTTTTTTGGTACTAGGGTGAGCGAGTACACCAAAAGGACTATTTAGAGAGTGGTACCATGATGATCAATTCATCATAAGAATTTTTTTGATATGGGTCTCAAATAAGGGTGTGGGTAGGACCCACAATTATTTTTCCTACCTGTGCAAATTAATATTCTTGCATGAATAACATTGCACTAAAAAAATTCTCAATACTCTAGTTTATGTAGGAATTTCATGGATTGGTTGTAGATATTAGGGTTTCAAGGGTCTTGATATAAAGGGAGTGTCAGGTGCTATAACTCTCTAATATACATATGGGGTACAATAGTAGTAGTCAACCTAATTTCTCAGTGTACCAACTAAGGAGGCTTGATCATACCCTAAGCCATATTACCTGATTACCTAGGTACTAGAGAGTAATATTCCTGAGTTTTGTTCTTGGTGCACTATAGCAACAAGATGGTCGATTGGATTATCTAAAGATGGTTTTAGGTAACTTATGGGATTTCAATATACCCTAGGGTACGTAGAAGTGAAATATCGTATATAGGTGATGTTTGATGCGACACTACTCAAAGGAGTACCAACAAGGGTTACAAGGGTTTCCAACCATGTGAAGAAACTTGTATTTCCTACATGAATTCTTCCCCTACCACATATTTACCTACTGAATTACAGATCACTATGTTTTTAATAGATTCCATAATACGTCTCTAGCTTGAAAAAATTATTTAAAATATTGGCTCAAGAAAGTTCCCTGGTATGATTTGTGTTCTTTATTAGTATAAATGGTATAAAGTGTACAAATGTAATCACAAGGGTTTCCACTTGAGGATCAAACCTAAATTCAATTGTTTCATAAGTGATCCATGTTAATTTTCTCCTTAACTCAATGCCTAACAATTAGTTCCAAATAAATCACTTATTGAATAAAAGCACAACTAAGTTATTTAACCAAACATTGTAGCAGAAGCATAAATAATGAAACCATACCCCTAATAAACAATATTTTTGGGTAAATTACCCTTGGAAAAAACTCAAAGGGAAAACCAATACCTTGTTAATTTTATTGATAAAATTTGGGCTCTCATCCTGGGATAATGGCCCACCTAAAGAAAATACAATGCCACAAAATAGCCTATCCCTAACACACTTGGTTTTCATTCCTTTGTTGCCCCTTTGCTCCTTTCCTCGGCCCCTGCCCTTCCACACTTAGATAAAATTTCCTTCTCACCCAATCAATGAGATATCACTCACTCAATATGTGTGTATACTCCTCTCACTTAGGATGCCTTTTATAACCTTGAGTTTACCCTAAATACAAAACCCTATATCACCAAAGTGATCAAGGGATAAAATTAAATATCACTTTCACTTTAGATATAATGGCTAGGATTTAATTAACCCACTTAAGTTACTAATGCAAAAAACTTAGGAATTTAAACTAATTAAACTCCATTAATAATAAAAGATATTTCACATTAATAATCACTTTATTAAACTGAAACTCCTAAGTCGAGAGAGGTATTAGTGACAACTTCCACATGCTAGACACTAAGACAGTGTGGAAGTACCTATCTGATGCTACATACATCAACACTCCCTCTTAGAGAGGAAGGTACTTCCACCACCCCGAGGTGGCTCTATATTCACTATCATATCCTCTACCATGGATTCTCTGCAATCCACCTGATAGACTACTCCATCTAAACATAAAGCTATCCATGTCATCTCGTTTGGATCCTTCTTTGAAGACTTGTTGCCTTTGAACATTCTCCTAGAAGCCTCCTACTCCTAAGCATATTTCATGGCCATCTCGTACCATGAATCCTCCTTGAAAGACTTGGAAGATTTCTCCTTTCCACTTGAACCTAAAAGTTGAGTCCTTTTGAGTTGCTCAACCTTCAGAGCTACCTACTCCTTTTTCTATGTCACACTACTTCTTGTCATTGCTTGCATAGGTTTTCCCTTTAGCCTATACAATTTGTCCTCTCTAAATCCAAGAACAGTTGTTGTGTCTGAGCTATATCCTCTGAGCTTGATCGTGACTTATCCATCCTGGAAATCTATGTCAAATCCCTTCTTCTCAATCACTGAGATTGAAAGAACAATTCTCTTGAGTTATGGCACCCATAGCACATTCATCACTCTTAACAAAAATATCGAATCCATATAGAATGGAATTGTCCCAATTCCCTTTACTGCATTCTTGGTGGCCACACCAAGTTCCAAATACATGTCTAAGTCTATCTCTATGAAGCCCTCGAACAAATCTCATGCTCTTGTCATATGGCATGTGGCTCCACTATCTAGTAGCCATGCACCTGTTGATATGGTTCCTAAGGAAAGATGGGAAACAGGTAAGAACTCTTGTTCAAATTTCTTGGCAAACTCATCCACTTTAGCCTTCACTGACGTAGCTACCTCTGGTTGCATCCCGTTTCCACCCTTCTTCTTGTTCGAACATTGAATTTCTTAATGCCTAAAATTGTGACATGAAAAGCACTTGAATTTTCTCATGACTTTCTTCTTGTTTTCTTGAGAGGTATACTATAAGGCTTGGGGCATCCAACCTAAGCATTTGCTCCTCCACCACAGAACATGATGGATGAATAAGAAATATAGAGCGATTGTTTCAACTAAGGAGGATAAATTATTATTATATGATGGATTTTAGGGTTCCTTGGGTGCCCACCATGCCAAGGAACAACTCCACCAAATATTTCTTAACGAAAACAAAAGCATGAGGTGGGCACTCCACCAAAGCATTGGGCACCCCACCAAAGAGATAGGTCAACTAAGATATTGGTTGATCGATTTGGTGGGAAATATGGAAGGAGAGCTCGGGTGATTGGCATTCTAAGGAGAGTGACCAAGGATATGTGCAATGAACACTAGCCAATGAAGAGGTGAATGATCGGTCAAGGAACAACTTGGGATCCCAAACATAAACGATGACTTGGCTAGGGAGATAGTGGACGAGATTAAGTGAGTTAGATGACTCTCCCAAGGTACATGCACCCACTTATACTAAAGGGTCATTCTCCCACTTAGACACACCACTTGGGAGAGTTGGGAACCTATATATGCAAGGGAGAGGGAAAAAATGAAGGAGGCATGTAGAAGTGACACATTCTTCACAATCGTAGAATTGGGAGTATGAGACAACATATGAGGTAGAAGAGGGAGAGCTCCTCCCAAGGGGACAAGTCGACCCTGGTGGGTGACTTGAACCACCTTGTGGAGTCTGCATTGACGAGTAGAGAGGGAGTGCTTTTCTGGCTAAGGAAACTTCTAGATGAACGAATTTTTGTGGTGAATCTAAGTGTTGTGGGTCGCACCATTTTGAGGCAAAGGTAGTAGGATGTTTAAGAGACGAAGTATGACAAAGAAAGTTTTCATTCATACTTCTGACTGAGGAAATGAAGGAAGGACACATGTTTTGACTCACCGAACAAGAGTCTTTTGGTTTTCACATAGGTTCTTTGTGTAATATGAGTGAAATCTCCCTTTGTAATATTTCTTTGTGTGTGGCACGAGATTGGCTCAACACACTACCATTTTGTATTAAGAATTAGGGTGTTAGGCCAGTTTTTACGCCCACTTGAACATTTTATTTCATTACTTTATGGTTGTTATTTACTTATTATATTAGCTAAGTATAGGAAACACACATAAAAAATAAGTAATAAATGAAACAAAGAAGTAAGGCGTAGTCCAGACCAAGTAAACCAGTGTTGCTTTGTCATCGAATTGAACAATCTCAGTATCGCAAAGCTCTGGGAACGTTGGGTGATTTTTTCATCTAACCGAGGGTTTTGAAGTGTCATGAGAGGTGGTATCAGAGTGCACATCAGAGCATACTGTAGAAGTTGGTTTGATGAAATATTTGGTGATCTTGTCACCATTGTGACTTGAGACATTGGAATGAAATTTGGGTTGTAGGGAAGTCAACTGAGCACGTTTTCACCATGACAACTTTGTGTCATGAATCATCGAAGATACAAATTGATTTAGTTAGGTTGTGGATAATGATCATAGCCTTCGGATGGAGTAACTCCTTGTATATTTTCACAAGTTGGTTAATAATAGGTGACTCAATATTTGTTTGATTTATGTACGATGTCCTAGTGCAAAATCATTTCAGAGAACAAAGATGACATGCAATGAATTAGCCGAGTTTAGTTGGGTGCATGGACAAGGAGACTTGGATGAATTTATGCATATCATAGAGTTGATTTGAAGACTTGATGTGAACAATTTGGACACACCTTACCGAGACAAGTCTATGTTTGGCTTCACCACACACAAATGTTGGGTCATGTTATTGCAGACCTTCGGTTGTAACGATGGATTGATGTAACAGAGTGTGTCATGGAGTTTGGCACCTTGGTGATGAAGAAAGACTAAGGTGTGGACTATAAATTCGGTTGGAGTGTGGTGGTTGGGGCGCATCATTGTTTTTTAACTGGGAAATATTTTGATGGGGAACAACTTTCCCTTGAACCACAACAAGGAGGTTCATTTTGTGAAATCAGACTTGGTGGTTTGGGACGAGTTGCAGACCTGTTACAATAGGAATAATTGAACCATTGGTTGTCGAATATTCCATGAACAAGCATGATTTTTTCAATTTCTTGGTAGAATCTAGATTGATGTGTTGGTTCCTTTGGAGGGTGAATGGGGATACTTGACCAAAGACAAGGGAAACGTATTTCCATCACAAACTTGGGAGAATTCTACAACCTTTGTTGGAGTCACAGACCAGTTCAAAGTGCCCTAATGGGGGTATATGCAGATGAGGACTTGGGGCAACCTACTTGGGCGAGTTTGTAGTGACTAGGATTTCATTTAAGCTATCATAAATTAAAACAGAGCGGAAATTTTTGAAAATTACTAAAAATTTGCTTACTCACGCATATTCATTCCCAGATTTTGATAAACAAAATAAAATTTTCCAAAAACAATTTGCATAACAATTTAAATCTACCTAACAATTTGCAAACAAGTTAAATTTAAGTAAACACCTCACAATTTTGAGTTGAAATACCTGTCACTGATGCTACTATCTGCAGCATCTTGAATCTTCGCTTGAACACCCCAAAACCACCACCCTGCCGACCAGTACGCCTGGCCCTAGGACATCTACGGATGTCCTAGCCCTCCGAGCCCAAAACCCCTCAGCCCCGGTGTGCACTGTAAATCCACTGTTCACTATCTCTGTCCCAATGCTTCCCCAAAATCTCCTCTCGTCAACTGCATGAAAAGAATTCCCCCTCAAAATCCATCCTCCTCCTCCCTTATGCCTCCTTCACCTTCCCGAACCTTCACTCCTCACCAAACCTTATCCATACATTTATGTCTCTTTAATAGTCTTATCCCTTAATTAATGTT
>JASDQU010560125.1:40364-53221 GCA_032191745.1 Picea mariana | reverse complement strand
CATGATTGTGTACTTCCTTTTACATTAGTTGGCTCTCCTTTCTGAGTATCCCACATCCATACCAACTCCCCCTCCTTGTGTTTTCGGATCTTGTGTTTGGTTGTTCTTTGAACAACCCTGGTGTATTGTACTGAGGGAGGTGGGTGGCCTTCTGGTGTAAAGACTTCTTGCTGGGACGGATGGAATTTCACGTCTTCTTCATCCTTTTGTCTTTTTAGTATCTTCACCGTCCCTACATCTTTGTTCTGAAACTCATCTATAAGTTGTTGATATTCCTCTTTCTTGGGCCACTCAATCTGGTCAAAGTCTTCTTCTGTAGTAAAAGGCATATCTTCTGGAGAATATTCTTGAAGAGTTTGTATCACATCTTTCTGTGCTTCATTTACATAAGGAATGACATCTTGTACATGGTTTCCAGTTATCAACACATTGAGTAAGCGTCTAGTTGTTCCATCTTTCAAAGGAAACTGCAAAAAGGTGAGATCCATCTCAAGGGACCTGCCTATCATCACACCAAAATTCCTAGACAACAACATTCCCCACACATTCGAGACATCGATGACTATAATATCTATGTGAACGGTCTTCTCGGGGAATTCTTTCAACTGCACTTCGACATTTTCAACTACACCATGTGTGGGTATTTCTTTGGATTCAAATCCACACACATTTCTGTAAGGCCTGGTTACCTTTAGGCCCATTTGCTGCATGACTTTAAAAGACATCATGTTTACACCAACACCTATATCTAGCATGTAATTGTTAAGGTATTTATTGTTCATCATAAGAGTCTTGAAAAAAGGTGGATTTTCACCATACTGGATCCGGAAATGGTCAACTTGCAGCATAATCAGGGGGTCCATAGGCTCAATCATTCATAATCAGGAGGTCCATAGCGTTCTTTAATAAAAGGGATCTTAATTGCTTCTTTTAATGGAACATTCACATGCATCTTCGACAAAGCTCCTTCAAAATCAAAATCAAGGGTAATCTTATTAGCTTTGGATGTCTTGGGAGGAAGAACCTCAGGAGATTTTGGTTGATCAGTTGCAGGTTGCTTTGGGTTCTTTCTCCAGTATACTTGGACTTCTTGCTTTTTAAGCTTTTCTCGTGAATCCTGGTCCAAGTTGTTAATTATTGCTAATCTTGGCTGCTTCCTTTAGGGCTTGTTGATGTTCTATATCAGTTATATTTATTTTAGGAAAGCTCGAAAATTAGTCAAGATTGTTGACTTGTTGTTGGCTGGCGTTATAAGGACACTCATTCTCCTAATGTGCTTTGCTACATTCCAGACACTAGGTATTTTCATCAAAGACATTTGTAGCGGCCAATGTATTTGGGACCTCATTTTCATTCTTCAGCTTGTAGGTTTGGTTCCCTTTCTAGAATGGCCCTTTAAATGGTGGTCTAGGTGCCTGGGTCAGGGACTTTTCAAGTCTAATGATCTGGTTCATCATCTCTTTTTGATTCTTCATGATGCTATCTACTGAAGCTTGTAGCTTACTGATATTGGTGCAGAGATCTGAATTAGGCTCAACATTATGTACCACTTTCTTCTTCGTGTCTATTCTCCGACTAGGGTTAGCAAAGGGCTCAATCTTGGATGAAAGGAGATTTCCTTCAATATTAGTTGCGAGCTCTTGGGCTTCTTGAATGGATTGAGGGTCTTTGTCTCTAAGAAGATAACCTAATTGTCCATTGAAAGATCTAGTATAAATGTGAACAAGATAATCATCTTTCGGATGGTGGCTTGGGGGGATTCATTGGAGTAATGCTTCGAAACCGGTATGAAATTCATGAATGGATTCATTCTCATGCTTGGCAAGGCTATTTAGTTGAGTGAGCAGCATGGTTGGGTCTTCTTTGATACTCCATCTTCTGAGGAAGATTTTCTCAAGTCTATCCATGGTTTTGATGCTTCCATCAGGCAGGCCAAGATACCAACGTCTTGTAGCATCATAAAGGGTAGCAGAGAATAACTTCATGACCAAGTCCTCAACATCATCACTAATGGGGTGAAGCTGAAAAAATTCCTAGAAGTTACTCATATGCTCTTCAAAAGTAGTAGCATCAGTGCTGGTAAACTTAGGAAACCACTTCTCATATTTGGGTGGCATTTTCCTAGGGTAGCCAGGTATGCCTGACATGTCTAATGGCTTGAAAAAAGTAGATGACCATTGTCTCTGATTGTTGATTGGGTTTGTAGTACCAGTCTGAGAAGTAGACATGTTTAAAGGAAGTCTCTTTCCAAAAAGTGACTTGACAACAGGTGAATTTGCAAAAGGCTTCCTTCTGAAAGCTAGAGGAGGATTATTGAACCTCCTTTTGGTTTGTAGAGTCACCAGATAGTTTTCCTAAAACTATCAAAGAATAGGGGAATAAATTCTTAGTCGAGTCGCCAGGTAAGCTTGTAAGAGAAAGGTCTTTGAGGCAAGGCTTACCAAAGGATTTGTTGTTGAGGAATATTGACTCAGTGTTCCCCGACAACGACGCCAAAATGTTATCGCGTAGTTTGTATTTTAGGTCACAGGCTATAGGATAGAAGACAAACTAGTGTAATAGGAACCTTCCCCACCCAATGCCACCTCAATGGGGAGGTTATTTTTGTTAGGGAAGGTTATGCCAGGGGAGACGTCCCCGGTAACCTGGGGTTTGAAGAGGCAATGGATGCAAGGTCAAGTATCAAGATTTCCCTCCTTGCACGTTACCACCAGTATCAGATAGTCAGCTAATCAACCAATAAATAAGTGAAGTCCCTATTGAAAATACCAGCCCGGAACAAGATAACAACAACACAATATGTATATTTGTAGGATATATCTCAAAGGGTTAGTACTTCTTAACTATCTGATTTCATTCAATAA
The DNA here is from genome assembly GCA_032191745.1 of Picea mariana. Classification (NCBI taxonomy): domain Eukaryota; kingdom Viridiplantae; phylum Streptophyta; class Pinopsida; order Pinales; family Pinaceae; genus Picea; species Picea mariana. The sequence continues at coordinate 50,357 of JASDQU010560125.1, read as the reverse complement.
GCAATGTAATAGATAAGATGAAGTCAACGTTCTGCTAATTAGACTATGAAAGATCACCAATTCATCAATATATACCAAAATGACCAAACCTATAGCATTTCCAATCAACAAATTGTTCAGTAAGTGCTTGAAATCATCATTTAATTGCTTATTATTAGTCAAAAGGGTGTTGTGTCAACTATGACGTCAACCTAGGTTAGCAGTGTTAGGGTTAGTTAGGGTTTAAAAAATTAAAGTTTGAGAGATGGTTTTGTACACTAAAACTCAACGTTGGAGATATTACTAGTGCCTTAGGGTAAAATGGAGTCAAAATCAAGGGCACAAAGTCTCGGGAGGATTGAAACTTAAAGACTGGAAGGTAGGGTTCTAAGGTGCTGCAATGGCAGGGCCCTAGAATCAAAACCCTAGGGGAAGGAGGCTCACTATGGTGTTTCTTAAGCAAGGCCTCATGCTCCTTCCTCCTTCTCTAAATACAATTGGCAAAATAGCTAGCTTCAAAGTATAAATTTAAGAGAGAAGGTGTTGCAAAGGAAAGGCCTTCAAACCCTAGAAGGTGAAACCCTAGGTGTAGTCCAGCTAGGCCTAGGACGTCTCCTCTTTTCAACCTATAACTTCAACGCTAGCTCAGAAAAAAAAATGAAAAGTGTAACAATGACTAGTCTATATCTTCTTCTTTCAATGGCTGAAAACTATTTCTCAACATGGGGACATATAGCAATGACCTACTTGTGTGCTTGCTACCTAGGGTTTTAAAGATTCATCAATATAATAGAAAAATGTAAGAAATTAAGCCTACAACCATTCACTTAAGAAGTTTTGCATGAAAAATTCACTTACATGTCATGAAGAAAGCATAATAAAACCCTAGTTATAAACCTTCCATGAGAGAAATGCCATAAATGCCAAGAGAAATCCTCCTGCAAGAGTAACGCCTCACTTAAAACACCAAAAATACCCAAAATAGGGCACAAGTATTGAGATCTCACAAGAGAGTGAGTTGTGTTATGTTCAAATGAGGGAAAAAAATCCTCAATATATACCAATCCATGACCTCTAAATTACAAAATAGGTCATTAAAATAGTCGACAAGGCTGACTACAAAAATTTACATTGTTTTTACATTAACTGCTAGATAAATGACATAAAATGAGCAAAAGGTGGGACGCTAATCCCTTTTGAGGGAGACGTTGGCCCTTTTTGGGCATATCCAACATCCAAAAGTCAAACGTTAGCCCTTTCAGAGCTCCTCCAAGCTGCCACACGTGCTAGTAACCTCATCACACTGCCACACACTCAATGTAACATCATACTGCTAGATGCCTATGAACATAATGGGCCGGCTCGTGATGAGACCTACCATCCTCTTGGTTAGGCCTTGTTTTATTATTTTTTTTTGGGTCCCCTTTGTTTCTTATCGAGAGGCCTTTTATTTCTTTCTCGAGGAACCCTAGGTGAGGCATCTCTAGGTTTTATTTCCTATGGATTTTATCTTTTACCAACTTCTTTTACCCCCTAGGCCTTTAGCCCCTTCTTCCCACAGGACAAAGTGTAACCCCTTAAATAGGTCATCCTAATTCTCAGACTAGGGGGATGGGCCGAATGTATGGGAGATAAGATGTAAAATGATAGTATGGTGGGAGCGAACAATGGCTCTTCAAATCCCCCCTGGTGGCTAAGCAAAAACCATGGATACAAGCTTGCTAGGGCACCCTGTTAATCTCCCCAACAATGGTCAAGTGGGTTAGTGTAAGATCCAAGCAGTTGCCAGAAATGTAAGGAACATGATACATATATAAGAAAGTTATAACGATCAAACATGACACAAACCATGATACCTGGACCAATTACCTCATGGAGCAAGAGTCTTCTTTGATGCAAGTTTAAGTCGATGGTGATGGATGCTGCTACTGCTGACAGGAAAAATCTAGCGAAGAAGAAGAAGGATGGGCCCTCCAAGGCCATGCTAAGGTCAATCCCACTCTCGGTACTCCATGTCTAGGACCTGTGGGCCTCGAGACATGATCTCCTAGTTATCCCTAGAAATCGGGGATAACAACACCCATTCCAACAACAGTTAGGTCCTTGAAATGGATAAAATTCATAGCAACAACATATCTCAATTGATTGACATTAGGTACTTGAGTATTGATACTAAAAATATTTTTTCTAGGTACAATCCCCCTCTGTGTTTTGGTAGACTTTCGAATATTTGGGAATAGTAGAGGTTTTTGTTGATCTTGTCCTCTCGGACCAACAACAACCTCAAGCTTTTCAGACTCAACCACTTCAGCTCAATTACTTTTCCCTACTGTGACCCTCGTAGAAATCTCACTTATATATAGTGTGGAATGAGTCTGTGGCATGGAACTTGTTCCAATCATAGTCAGTTCATTGAAATGACTGAAATTCATAGCAAGAGAAGATCTCGATTGATCGACATTAGGTACTTGAGTATTGATACTACAAATCTTCTATCCAGGTACAATCCCTTTAATGTACCCCAAATTTCCCAAATAAAAAAAAAATTGTTAGGGGACATTAAAGTTCTTGTGAATTTAAAGTATTATGTTTTACAAGAACATAGAATTGATTAGGTAAAAATATAATTTTATTTGATTTTGTTAGCTCCATTATTGATTTGACTCGAAATGTTTACACGAAACAGTTGATTGAGGTTCATGTTGACAGGATTATTTCTACGATCTACTCCCCAAACACATCTTCCATTCTAGGTCAGCACCATCTTCCATTCTAGGTCAACAAAAGAAATTGTAGGTCCCTGCATTTATACACAGAGGCTGGACTGAACAATTGCAACTTTTGATGGAGTTGGCTGACTGCTGCAAACATTTTCTCTCGCTTTTTCCCTTAATGGTTGGGTGCAAGTTATTATTAATAACAAATGCAATTGATTGGTTGGCTACACTTGTTTCGGATGCACCTGTTTTGACATACCTCCAAATGCAGAGAGGAATCATCGGCAGGAAATATAGGAACCACGTCGGCGTACGTACGGGAATCATCAACGGTAATAGATAGTCCACGGGCCGCTAGTTAGCTATAGCTGGTATCGATGATGAATGTTTGATAAACATCATATTAATAGTACAATCCTGGTGCAAATTCTGGGAGAAATATGTAGTCTGTTAAGCAACATTGAATGTTGTGGCAAGTGGATTATAGGTTATCAATACATGCTAGATATTGGCTTCCGTGCAAAGTTTATCTTCAATTTTTTTTTTTCTATCTAGATCAACCTCAAACTAGTAAGAATTAAGTGTTTCTTATGGGTAACACCTACCTTATTGCCACTTGCACTATAATTAACCTGCATGTGGCAGGTGCTATAGGAATAAAAAATTTTCAATTCCCACAAAATTTCATAGCAGACATCCTAAATACATAGATATATATATACTTTCCCTCTTAGATTAACTATGCATTTTGTTTAATTTTTTTACTCATTCAATTTGAATAATTTTTAATATTGTAACATTTTAGAATTACAATTCACCAAGAGAAACAACACCCATCTCTTCCCTCCAAAACCTTCATCATTTCAAAAACTCATCTCTTCCCTAAAAACCCTCATCATTTCAAACGTTAAACCCCTCGTCATTTCAAACCTTATTTATGTAATACTGATCCATCCTGACTTCTTGACCCTAGCTTATTCTGGCAAAGTATGGGGACTAAAGGACTCAAGAATTTACTGGGATTCCCTAAAGAATAGTGCCTATTGGACTGCCTTACTTTTTAAAGAAATTCATTCCTTACTTCCAAGAGAAAGTGATAGAATCGATGACTTTACATGGTGCCCGAGCAAGGCTTCCTGCCTTACTGAATACTTGACCAGGACTTATTTCAACAAGAACTTAAAAATATGAATGGTTTTGGTTTTAGCTGGAGGAAGAAACAACCCTTGAAAGAATGAGTTAAGCCTTGACCCTTGAACCTATGAGTCACATAAGGTGCACACTATTTTGGTTGTGGTCATCCAGTAAGTCCAGAGCACTACTGGGATGGGATCGTCCCAATCATCCCGGCTTGCCTAAATGATTGAGCATGCCTACCCAATTGGATGAGAACAAGGTGACTATCTTCCCATTAAAACATCATATACAGAAGAACCAACCAGGGTGAAACAATTGAGATGGGAGTTGGGTTGTTTGAGGTGGAGGAAGGGGCCACAGAGAGCATAAATGAGGCAGATTGAGAAGCAGGGTGATTGGGATTATTTTTATTGCCTTTAGTACATGCCCATCCCTAACTAAACCGCCTACGCTAGGAATTGAACCGAATTTTATCCAACTATTTGGTATTCAAATCGAATTGGTGAACTTTTGCCTTTTTTTTTAATATGGTCAAATTCAGTAACTATGGTTAAAAGCATACACAAGGGTACATACCATCGATGTGAACCCTCCAAGGAATTTGTAGATAGGAATGCATGACCAATTGTAGAAAGGAATTCGACACGGTTTCTTTTTCCCTTCTTGTTATGCGAGATCCTTAAAATATTTGTTCACGCCACACAAGATCTTAAGCTCTCGATATGGATGACAAAACTACAAATGAAACAGACAATAATACAGAAGAGACAAGATCTAGAATAGGAAAATGTAGAGCACAATTGTATTAGTTGATAGTCTAAAGCTATAAAGGAAAAACAAAATAAGAAGATCAAGAAGTCAGAAGCAAATCATACATTGTTGAGATTATAACTAACACTCTCTAGTAAACTCAAGAGTTACAAACATCAGCACCGATAATGCCTAAGTGTTGTCTTTGAAAATAAAAAATGGTTTTTTCCAATGGATTTGTAAAGATGTGTATGAGCTGGTTTCATGGCCCACAAAATTGAAGTGTGATTTCACCATTATTGAAAAGCTCGAGTATGAAGTGAAAGTGAGTGTCAATGTGATTGATTTTCTTATGAAAAACATCGTTTTTGGTTAAAACAATTTCTAAAGTAGTGTCATAGAAGATAGGAGTTGGCTCATTTTCTGTATGTGAGATGTCATTCAATAGTCTTCGTAGCCACACAACCTCACAGAAGCTGAGAAATCAATGACATACTTTGCCTCTGCAGAAGATATTGAGATAGTGGGTTGCTTCTTTGATGCCCAAGAAATTAGATTCCTGTAGAGGTGAAAAGTGTACCCTAAGGTGTGGCTTCTTGCAAAATTACTGTCAGTGTAGAAAGATGATTATCTTCAAACTGAGTGTACCATAAACCAAAATTGAGAGTGCCCAATCATTTTCTCCATCTTCGAGTGAGAATCTTTGGCAGATTCCATGAACTTGAAAAAAAGCCAATTGCATATATAATATCAAGCTTAGTTGTTGTAAGATACAACAAATTGCCTACTAAATTTTTGTATGAAGTGGAATCCACTATAGGGCCTTCATCTTGCTTGCTCAATTCTGTGCCTAGGGGTATGGTGGTTTCTATTGGATTGTAGTCTTCCATGCAAAATATTTTGATGATTTTTGATGAATATTTTTGCCGAGAGACACAAATCCCTTTGGTTGATTGGTCAACCTCAATCCCCAAAAAATATTTCATTATGCCAAGATCTGTCATCTCAAACTAAGATTGCATGGCATGTTTAAATCTGGTTAACTGAAGATTTCCAATATATATCATGGACCATCAACATATATATAGACAATCAAAATTTTACCTTTCTCATCTGTTTTGTTGTATAGAGTTGGCTTATTTTGGCTTCTGCGGAAACCACTCTTGATTAGGTAAGTATCAATTTTGTTGTACCAAGATCTTGGAGCTTGCTTTAATCCATACAAGTATTTCTCCAACTGATAGACTTTGTTTGGATTCTCTTTGAATTCAAATCAAGGTTGTTGATCCACATAGACCTCTTCTTCTAAGACACCATTCATGAAAGAAAAAGTTTCACCATAATCAATGCCTGGTTGTTGTAAGAATCCTTTGGGAACAAGTCTTTCTTTATTTTTTTCAATCTTCCCATTTTCATTAAGTTTAGTCTTGTAAACCCACTTGACAACAATAGTTGTCTTATGTATGGGAAAATCCACAAGATCCCATGTTTTTTTCTTCTTAATAGAGTCAATTTCTTGGTTCATGGCTTGAACCCAATGTGGCTCTTTGGATGCCTCTTTAAAAGATGTAGGTTGACATGACATTAATGCAAAAATATTGTGCTGATCAATATCATCCAATTGCTAATGGATTTCACTCAATCTTTAAGTTCTCTGATTCCGAAGTTCAGAGGATGAATTTATGCTTGAAGAAGAGTTGTCCTGAGATGTTTGAGTCTATCCTTGTACCTACAATCTTGGAAGCACAAGAAGATGTGTTTGTTGTACAGAATTATCTGTGTGTTCAGGAAGTGGCAATAATGGATTTTTGCTATCCATAGGGTGATTTTCAGACTCACTCCAGAACTAATCTTCAATAAATTAGACATCTCTCTTTATAATGAATTTCTTTGGAATCATATTGTAGAATCTATAGGATTTGGATGTCTCACTCTAGCCAACAAAAATACATTTCTCACTTCGATCATCAAGTTTCTTCCTCAATTCGGAAGGTATATGAGAGAATGGAATGCATACAAAATTACTAAGATGAGCAACATTCAGTTTTGTCCCACACCATGCTTCTTGAGGGACCTTCATCTTGACACTATTTTTTGGAGATCTATTCAGAGGATAAATTGAACATGCTACAGCCTCATTCCAAAATAGATTTGACAAACATTTATCTATGAGAAGGATCCTTTCCATGTTCGTTATAGTCTGTTTTTTCCTCTCATCCACTCCATTTTGTTGTGGAGTATACATGGTTGTGGTTTGCATGATTATGCCTTGTGATTTGCATAAATTTGCAAATTATGTTGAACAGTATTCGCCTCCTCCATCTGAAATCGGAACCTTCACATATTTCCCACTATGTTTTTGAGCTTCAACCTTGAAGTCCTTGAACTATGAAAAGGTTTCAGACTTGTGTCTGAGCAAATAGATCCATATTTTCCTGCTAAAGTCATCAATAAATGTTAGAAAATAGAAGCTACCACCTATTGACTTTGTTTTCATTGGTCCACATAGGTCAGTGTGAACCAACTCTAAGTGTTGTTTGGCTTGAGTGGAGGAATGTGGAAATATTGTTCTCTTATGTTCTCCAAGAATTCAAGACTCACATGGTGGATTTCTCTCTTTGAAGATAGGTAGACCTTTGACCATGGAGTGCTTGTGTAGGAGGCTTAGACTTTGAAACGAAAAAGGTCCAAATCTTGTTTCATTGGGGGTGGATGCACTTTGTGCATAATCTTGGGTCAAATTTGTTGTTCTAAGGGTTAGGAGGAACATTCTATTCCTACATGATGATCCTTCAAAAAGTACCTTATAACCATTTTCAACTAGTTGTCCTACACTCAAATTACGTTTTAGATCTGGAATGTGATAGACATCGTTTATGTCTTTCTTTACATCTTGTTTAGTGAGAATAGGTACAATTCCTTTTCCTTGAACTTTGACTAAAGAGTCATATTCAAGCATAATATCACATGAAATAGTAGGATTAATGCAAGAAATTAAATCTTTGTTACCTGTCATGTGATTTTTGCATCCACTGTCTAGAAACCATAGGTCCTTGCGTTGTTCTTTATTTTTGTGACATGATAGAAATGTCCCATATGAGGTGTCTCCTTCATGATTTGAGACATGTGTTGTTCCCGGGTGTTAATATTCTTTCTTCTTTCTGCATTCAGATTCATAGTGCCCATACTTTTTACAGTAATAACATTGTATGATTTCTTTGTTATTGGATCTCCTCCCTCTGCCTCTTCGAGGCTGGAAATTTTGATTTTGATTTTGATGTGTGTGACTTTCACTTGAGTGATTGTTTCTTGGACTTCTCCCTCTTTCTCTGTGACCACTGCCTCTGCCTCTTCCTCTCCCTCTGTTGAAAGAGAATTGAACCTTGAAGGCATTGGTTGTTGACTCATCTTCTAGATGTAGTATGGTCTCATGTGACAATAGATAACCCATGTGTTCATCTATTGAAAAAATTGTCAGATCCTTGCATTCAATGATGGATATAAAAACCATATCAAATTTTTTTGGAAGACTTCTAAAGACTTTCTGAACAATCCTTTGATTAGGGATGGATTCACTAGTCATCCTGATCTAGTTTACAATTCCCATAAGTCTAGCCATAAATTGATCAATATTTTTAGACTCTATCATTTTTAAAGTCTCAAAATGTGTCCTAAAGGTCTGTTGCTTGACTATTTGGACCTTTTCATTTCCTTGTTAGGTTGTACTGAGAATGTCTCAGGCATGTTTTGAGGTAACAACACATGTGATTTTTTAGAAAATTGAGTCATCTACTGAGTTTTGAATCCAGAAATAGGATTTATTCTCTCTTTTACTCTGTTCTACCTAAAAAACTCTTTCTTGATTGTTCATAGCTGCTAGATCTACTAGATCTGGTTCCACATAGAAAAGATCGACTGGATCCCAACAATCCTATTCTTGTAGGAAGGATCTTTAAGCCCTAATATTGGCTCATTACCCCTTAATTGGGGCATATTATATTAGTAATGTTATTTTATTTATGTCGTCTTTTGGCCATCAGTTGCAATTATACCTCCTAGTTTCCTATATATACCAAGGAGACATTTTCATCTTGAATCATCTAGTACTTGGACATTTAAGTGGGGTAAACGGAGGTTTCCCCCTCGAAGAGGCTTATTATCTGAAATTTTCTCTCTTTCAAGGCGTTGAGTACTTTTTCTGAGGATTTTCTATGCTATATTGATATTTGGTTCTTAACATATGGTATCAGAGCTCAAGGTATTGGGGCTTCACTGCTACATCTGAGACACCTTGGAATTTTCACTATAACTTTTTTTATACAATGTTTCAGAAGTAACGGATTGGATGATATTTAGTAGATGGATCAAGGTATGTTGGGTTCAAAATTCATCTCTTGAGACCTTACAATTTAGGAGAAACAACCTATACAAGATAGGATTCTGGAATCATCCTAAACTGAGTCATTGCGGCATTTTCTCTATAAAAACGTTTCGGTAATGTTTCATACCCTAAACTATGGAGGATATTTATAGAAATTAGTAAGGTATATGTGGTAAAAATTTCATCTTCTGTTTCATCTTAAATTTGTAGATACACCCTGTGTAAGATAGGGTATCTGACTAGTCCTCTTGACTAGTATCAAAAAGGTGTTCCAGGTAAAATAATCATAACTTCTTCCTAGAGTATCCAAATTATGTGGGACTAGTTTCATTGGATTGTGGATAGTCTGTATCATTTCTGGTGTGAGTTTCAGAATTTTATATTAATTATTTTATTTGGGGCATGCTATACAAGTGAGATCTCCTAGAAAGGCCAAAAATTGACAAGTTGTGGGGAAGTTACTGTAAATTCCACTTGGCATATCCAATTTTGATCAGACCTATGGAATTTCAGAGAAGAAATATCATAGAACTACATAAAAGAAAGTTTCATACCCAGAAGGGCCAAAAATTGGGAGATACAATAGAATAAATATTGTCTAGCAAAACCACTTCAAAATCAAGGTTCAAAAGTGATACTTGGCCAACATGCCACCAAAAAAGGGAAGTTCTACACAAAATAAGCCTCCAGAAAATCCTACTTGGACTCTTGATGAAGGTGAATAAATGCGTAGGGACATAAATGAACTACAAAATGAGATGGATTCAATGGAAGCTAACTTGGATACTAAGATGGATTCAATGGAAGTGAAGTTGGATACTAAGTTTGATGGTTTAAAAGGGGAGATTATGGAAGTATTGAAAATTTTCATAACAGAGAAAACACCTGAAAGTGAAAATGCATCCCATGAAATTCATGATGAGGACACAAGAAAGGTGAAACAAGAATGGAGAAAATCCAACTTTTGTTTGAAGACCAACCACGTTCCTAATATTGATATGAGGAAGTTTGATGGAAAGGACCCAATCA
>JASDQU010560125.1:28863-40264 GCA_032191745.1 Picea mariana | reverse complement strand
AGATCAACATCGTAGTGAAAGAAGTTTTGAAGTAGGGGATTGGTTATTTTTAAGACTACAACCATACAAACAGATGTCCCTCAAGCAAGCCAAGAAGGATAATAAATTATCATCAAAGTATTATGGCCCTTATAAGGTGTTTCAAAAGATTGGTACTATGACATACAAATTGGAGTTGCCTACATCTTCACGAGTACACCCAGTTTTCCATGTTTTATGCTTAAAGAAGGTTACAGGTGACAAGATCCCAGTTCAAACTATATTTCCATAACTTGACAAGGAAGGAAAAATCATATTGGATCCTGAAGCCATCACTGACACAAGAATTCGCCAGCTAAAGAATAGATCCATTTCAGAGTATCTCATTAAATGGAGGAAACTACCGACTGAAGATTCCACTTGGAAAGACGAGTCTTTTATACAGAAGCATCCAGAGTTTCTCAAGCGTTGCAGAGAACACTTGTCTTAAGGGGAGGGGCATGTTAAGCCCTAATATTGGCTCACTACCCCTTAATTGGGGCATATTATATTAGTAATGTTATTTTCTTTATGTCGACTTTAGGCCATTAGTTGTAATTATACCTCCTAGTCTCCTATATATACCAAGGAGACACTTTCATTTTGAATCATCTAGTACTTGAACATTTAAGTGGGGTAAAAGGAGGTTTCCCCCTCGAAGAGGCTTATTATCTGAAATTATCTCTCTTTCAAGGAGTTGAGTACTTTTTCTGAGGATTTTCTATGCTATATTGATATTTGGTTCTTAACAGTCTCATGTGACAATAGAGAACCTATGAGTTCATTTGTTGAAAAAATCGTCAAATCTTTGCATTCAAGGATGGCTATAACAACCATCTCAAATTTCTTTGGAAGACTTCTGAGGACTTTCTCAACAATCCTTTGATTAGGGATGGATTCACTAGTCAACCTGACCTGGTTTACAATTCCCATAAGTTTGGCGATAAATTGATCAATATTTTTAGACTCTATCATTTTTAAAGTCTCAAAATGTGTCCTCAAGGTTTGTTGCTTGACTATTTGGACCTTTTCATTTCCTTGTTAGGTTGTACTAAGAATGTCTCAGGCATGTTTTGAGGTAACAACACATGTGAATTTTTAGAAAATTGAGTCATCTACTGAGTTTTGAATCTAGAAATAGGATTTATTCTCTCTTTTACTCTGTTCTGCCTAAGCAACTCTTTCTTGATTGTTCATAGTGGCTAGATCTACTGGATCTGGTTCCACATAGACAAGATCGACTGGATCCCAACAATCTTGTTCTTGTAAGAAGGATCTCATTCTAAGAGACCAAAGTTCATATTTATTCCCAGGAAGAATCGACCCGTATTGGTCCTAAATGGTTAGATGTGGCCATTTTTGTAAAAAACATCATAACAATTCTTTTACTTGGGGATAAAGAAGTACCTCTAATATCATTTGATGCAAGCAGATAGGTCCTTGTCCTATGTCCTGTGTGTAAAACACACCAGTGAAATTTCGAACTTGAGCTATAGGAAATTTCTTGTATCCTAGTATTGAATCTTTTGAATATGATTATCCGAGCACAAGACCCTGCAAATTCAGAGCTTCGATTTTCCTTCTTTATTGACAATAACCCTTTAATGGTGAAAACTAGGAGCTCCGGGCTTCCTTTTTTTTTTAACGATTTTTTTTTTATCTTTAAACATTCATATGAATAAGGGATGAGAACGAGATTCTTTGGGGATTTGGGATCTAGGTGTTTCGGGACATCGGGAATTTCTTCACTTCTTATATTCGAATAAACAATTCGTGAACTATCAAACAATAGGAAACAAGATCAATGGTATTCAACAAGCATCGAGATTGAGGACTCAAATTTCACTGTTTTGGGCTTCGACGATTTTTGTTAATCACACCAACATGCAAAACACTCACAAAGTGCTAATCACTGAAAAAGGGAAGATTAGATGACTCCTGTTATTCCACTATATCAACGACTCTGTGCCTCCTTCACACTTCGTGCTTCGACGATTTTTCCACAACACTTTTTTACAAATCTCCCGAATTGACGAATACACCCAAGTATTAAATCGACGGTCCTCAAGCTCCGACAGATGGACGATTCATATTTCTTCTCTTCGGGCTTCGATTATTTATTTTAATATTCCACACAGTATGACCCTTTGTATTCGTCGATGCCAAAATTTTGAAATGGAAACCAAGATCAATGACCCACAACGCTTAGCGAACTGACTTTCCGAGATGTTTTTCGGGATATCGTGAGTTTTGTCCCTGTCTTCTCAATGAAAAAAAATCACTTGAGTGTCGAATATTCGAAGTGACTTAAGCATGATCCTAGCGGTCCACGTATTTTCTAAACGAGTGTTCAAGATCCACTTTAGTGCTTCGGTCTTTGGGGCTCTTTCCACATTTCTTCACAGTTCTTCTAGAGTGTCAAATCGTCGAACTATTAGATGACTTCCACATGACCAGCACCTTGGATTTACTCTATCTCTTTGGAGCTTTGGGTGATTGGTATCTTTAGCGCCTGTTCTCTACATCCTCCTAAGTACGCGATCACCGAATATGGGGATCATCTGACATGTGTCTACTAGATCCAATGGTCCAGAGTCACTTCAGAACACCGATACTTAGGATCACCTTGTAATATCAATGGTTGTGTTTAAATGTATCGTGAAGATCAATGACCATGACTGATTGCAGAGCTTTAATTTGCTAGCGCATTAATTTTCTTCCCGATCTCCACAATGCGAATATGCTCATCTGTAGTGGGGTCGATATCCACCATTGATCTACTGATCTAGAAAGATCAACGATCCTAATGGATTGTGGAGTTTGAACTTGCACACTCTTTAATTCCCTTGCGATTTTCGCATTTTCTCTCCATCGTCGATCTATATTCAATGAGAACTGTTTGGCTTTGTTGTGCGCTCCTCATCCTATTTGGACTTAATTAGAGGACCCAGACCTGTTCCCAAGACTGATCTAATGACTATTGTAGATTCTCCTCTGCTACTTTTGTATCTTCCTCCTGAAGAAATTATTCCATGAATTCTTAAAGCTCTTCATATTGAATCTTCTATCTGGAAGGAATATTGAAAGGATACTACAACAAAGCTTCCAAGAAGGACATATATACCCTTTGTATTCTAATGATAATAGCTTATGTGCCTTGATTATATTTGACAACAAAAAGGTTGATGTTGAAGTTTTTTGTATTTGTATTTGAAGTGATTTTTGGATTCATAAAAATAGAAAATCATAGTTTTATTTTTTGAAAGATTCATTTGTGGAGAAACAATCCCACTTATTTTGTGGATAAATATATTTTTCTTTAAAAAAAAAATGGAATATATATATATTTTTTAAAAACGTTATTTAAGTGGGTGGCGTTTTAATTTTTTTTATAGAAGTTTGAATATTTATGAAGTTTGAAGCGGAAATATATATTTTTCAAAAATCAAATTAATTTTTTGGAGTAAAAAAATATTCAAATCGACATTTAGAGAGGGAGCCTTTGTGTAGAGAACTAATAATAAAGATGATGAATTCTCAATTCGAGGTTAAAAAATTTAATGGTAAAAATAAATCCAAATTGTGGAAACTTAAAATGCGAGATTTGTTAGTATAAAAAGGGTTGCACAAGTCATTAGATGGAAAGAGCAAGGAATGTTCAACTATGACTGATGAAGAGTGGGAAGCCCTGGATGCTAGAGCCCTAAACACAATTCAGTTATGTCTTGTAGATGATGTCTTGTTGAATATTATTGTAGAATAAACAACAACTGGCTTATGGAGAAGGATGGAGAGCCTTTATATGACAAAGTCCTTGATGAATCAGATCTACACAAAGAGGGAGCAATACAATTTAAAAATGAAAGAAAGTATGAAATTTATTGATCATTTGAATGTGTTTAATACTTTTATATGTCATTTGAATAATGTGGATGTTAAACCTGATGACGAAGATAAGACAGCTACATTTCTATGTTCATTCCATGAATATTCAGACCATCTAGTCATTTTCATTATCTTTAGTACAACTAAGAATCTTGAATTTGATATTGTTCATGGAGCTTTGTTATCTGAGGAGGTATAGAGAAAATGGAGTATTGAAACCTCCACACTAAAAAAATTGGTGTCTCATGATTGACCCATAGAAAGGGGAGAGAATTTGAGTAGAACATCCATGGCTAAGTCAACAAGTAGAAAGGGAAAGGGAATATGTTGTTATTGTAAAAAATTAGGGAATCTCAATAAGGATCATTGGAAGCTGTAGGAATCCAATTAAGACTCCAAAAATGAAGTAAATCCATTCGAGTCATGTTCATGTATGATTGATGAAGTCTTTACAATTTGTAATGTCTCACAATTTTATGAGGAGTGGACCTCAGGGAAGATTTTAAGGATGGAAATTTATTTTAAAATGTAGAAACCTTAGCAAATCTTACGTATCCTTCATATGCAAACTATAAATGTTTGGCTATATTTTTGAAAAAATATTCAAATTTCTAAGGATTTTGTATAGTTTTTATAAAATATTGGCGATTTTTAAGGTAATTTATTTTTATCCTATAGAATTTGGGTGAAGCACTTTTAAAATAGTGAATCTCGTTTTTGTAAAAACCATGGAAAATTATCCCATTAGAGAAATTTAGCCCCTAAAATCATCCATGAGAGTGGTTATTAGATTATGGTGCTTCACACCATTTGTGTCCATATCAATAATGGTTTTCTACATACCAGGCTATTTATGGTGGTAGTGTTCTTTTGGGAAAAAATGTTTCCTATAGGACTGTGGGGTTGAGAGTATTATGATTAATAATTTTGATGGAATAGTAAGAAAGTTAACAAATGTAAGATATGTACCTGAACTCAAAAAGAGTTAATCTACAAAGCTTGAGCTGGTTGTTGCTCTGAGAGGAAAAGATCAACAAAAACATGTACTATGCTCATATATTTGAATCTCTGACGAAACACAGAGGGTTATTGTACCTGGACATAAGATTTGTAGTATCAATACTCAAGTACATAATGTTGATTGATCAAGATCTTCTCTTTCTATGGATTTCAGTCGTTTCAAGGACTTGACTGTGCTTGCAACATGTTCCATGCCACATATTCATTCCACACTAAATAGAAGTGAAATTGTTGCAAGGGTCACAATAGGGAAAAGTAATGCAAAAAAAGTGTTGGATTTTGAAAAGCTTGAGTTGGCTATTGGTTTGAGAGGGAAAGATCAACAAAAACCTCTACTATTCCTAGATATTTGAAGGCTTGCTGAAATGTAGAGGGGAATTGTACCTCGACAGAATATTTTTAGTATCAATACTCAAGTACTTAATGTCGATCAATTGAGATCTGTGGTTGCTATGATTTTCAATTGTTTCAAGGAACTGATTATGCTTGGAAAACGTTCCATGCCACAAACTCATTCCACACTAAATAGTAGTGAAATTGCTGCAAGGTTCATAGTAGGGAAAAGTAATGCAACAAAAGTGTTGGAGTCTCAAAAGATTGAGCAGGTTGTTGGTCTGAGAGGACAAGATCAACAAAAACCTATATTATTCCTAAATATTCAAAGGTTTGTTGAAATGTAGAGGGGGATTGTACCTGGACAAAAGACTTGTAGTATCAATACTGAATTACCTAATGTCGATCAATTGAGATCTGTTGTTTCTATGATTTTCACTTGTTTCAAGGACCGAACTATGATTGGAAGAGGTGCCATCCCACAGACTCATTCCACACTAAATAGAAGTCAAACTGTTGCAAGGGTCGTAGTAGTGAAAAGTAATGCAACATAAGTGTTGGAGTCTGAAAATCTTGAGCTAGTTTTTGTTATGAGAGGAAAAGATCAGCAAAAACCTCTATTATTCCCATATATTCAAAGGTCTATTGAAATGCAGAGGGGGATTGTACCTGGACAAAATATTTTTATTATCAATACTCAAGTACCTTGATCTGGATTATTTTTGGCACAAAATGAAAGCATAGATATAATAAAGAAATGTATAGATATATCTTAGATATCCAATAATATATTATAAATGTATCCGAGATGCAACCATAAACACATAGATACACTAATACACAATTTTCTATTAATGAACGAAAATGTACAAAGACTATAAAAATAGAGAGTGAAAGTCTCGCTAGAATGGTGGCAACTTATCTCTGAGAAGACATGTGACGACCACTCGCATTCACAAGAAGATGATTTTACAATGAGGCTATAAAGGCCTTTTTATCAAAAATAAAATCCAAAACCCTAACTCCGAAAGATGAAAATCCAACGGTTTTGTGGACCCCGTTTTGGGTAGTTTGGTGTATCAACTTCCCGGGGGCTTAACTTTGGCATACGATCTCCATTTGGGGTGCACGATATCTCGTTGGAAAGGTATCATTGAGGATATTCATTTAGGGGGCTCAACATTAGCCTTTGGATATCATTGAGAATATTGATCCCCCAAACCCTTCATTTAGGCCTTCAAAATGGCCCCGGAAGTTAAAAACTGCTAAAAATAGTAAATGACCAAAATTGTCAAAAAAAAAAATTGAGCCATTTGGAAAAGGTGGGTGGCCAACGATATCCACCTAGATCATACCTAATGTCGATCAATTTATATTTTTTGTTTCTATGAGTTTCAGTCGTTTCAAGGACCCGACTGTGCTTTAAACAGGTTCCATGCCAAAGGCTCATGGTAATCTTCTTGTAGAGACGAAAACACATAGGGGAAAATGCAAGCAAGGTATCGAAGAGACATATGTTGTTTTTTCCAATGAAGAGAATGCATCATCAAATGGTAATTACATGGAATGGGTGAGGAAGGCTCTGATGATATATGATTCCTTGTGGCACAATTTGATGAATGAAGATGAATTATGAAATGAAGCAAGTGCAGGAACAAAGCATACTTACTTAATGACAGGGAACGTAATGAAGAATAAAAGGCAATGGATAAATCGAGATAAAATATTTATAGGTTCAGTCCCAGGCGTTCATTATTTATATTATGGTAGTTGAGGGAGGTATTAACCTCTACGTGTTTCTGTCGAGATGACATATGTTTAGGGTTTCTCTTGCTTCACGAAATTTTCTAGTCTCGTCAAAGGTTACACGTAGAGGCTAATACCTCCCTCAACTACCATAATATCAACAATGAATGCCTAGGACTGAACCTGTAAATATTCTATCTTGATTTATTCATTGCCTTTTATTATTCAGTATGGTCCCCATCATTAAGTAGGTACGCTTTGTTCCTCCACATGATTCATTGAATAATTCATCTTCATACATCAGATTGCACCTGAAGGCATCATATGTCATTAGAGCCTTCCTTACCCATTCCCTGTCATCACCATTTGACGATGCATTCCCTTCATTGGCACAAACAATAGATGTCTCTTTGATACCTCACTTTCATTTTACCCTATGTGTTGTCATCTTTGAAATCATATTACCATGAGCTTGTGGAATGGCACCTGGTCCAAGCACAGTCAGGTCCTTGAAATGACTAAAAATCATAGCAACATCAAATCTCAATCGATCAAAATTAGGTACTTGAGTATTGATAATACAAATATTTTTTCCAGGTACAATGCCCCTTTTTGTTTCAAAAAACCTTCGAATAATGAGTATGTGGCATGACACCTGGTCCAAGCATAATCAGGTCCTTGAAACAACTGAAAATAATAGAAAAAAGAGATCTCAATTGATCAACATTAGATAGTTGAGTATTGATAGTAAATGTCTTCTGTCCAAGTACAATCCCCCTCTGCGTTTTGACAAAACTTTGAATATCCGGGAATAGTAGAGGTTTTTTTGATCTCGTCCTCTCAGACCAACAAACATCTCAATCTTTTCATACTCCAACACTTATGCTGCATTACTTTTCCCTACTATGACCCCTATAGTAATTTCACTGCTATTTAGTGTGGAATGAGTTTGTGGCATGGCACCTGTTCCAAGCACAGTCAAGTCCTTGTAACAGATAAAATTCATAGAAATAATATATTTCAATTGATCGATATTAGGTACTTGAGTATTGATACTAAAAATATTGTGTCCAGGTACAATCCCCCTCTGCGTTTTGGTATACTTTTGAATATATGGGAATAATAGAGGTTTTTGTTAATCTTTTCCTCTCAGACCAACAACGAGCTAAATCGTTTCAGACTCCAACACTTCTGCTCAATTACTTTTCCCTACTTTGACCCTTGCAACAATTTCACTGATATTTAGTGTGGAATGATTCTATGGCATGGAACTTGTTCCAAGCATAGTCAAGTCCTTGAAATAACTAAAATTCATAGCAAGAGAATATCTTGACTGATCGAAATTAGTTAGTTGAGTATTGCTACTACAAATATTCTATCTAGGTACAATCCCTGTAATGTACCCCAAATTTCCCAAATAAAAAAAAAAAAAATTGTTAGGGGACATTAAGGTTCCTTGACTCTCTAACATTTATTGTGACATAGAGATAATCCATTAAACCTATTCTTATTCATTTATTGTATGCATAACATTTTTACTGTCGTTATTGGATTATAATCATAAACTTATTTGTATTGAAGAAAATTGCGACCAGGACTGTCATAGCCCTTAGAATAACCAACATGTCTATGTCAATACATGCTATCCATAATACATCGCATTATAGACTATCAATAATCATATATCATCCACTTATACATAATTCTCCTAGCTCTGATCAACAATATAGACTATAGACTATAGACTATTCATAACAATAACACTAACCATAATGATATATATAGTTTATCATATAGACTATCATATGGATACCATAACACTAACACTATCCATAACATATATCGTTTAACATATAGACTATTATATGGATACCATAACAAGGTATGAATTTATCATAGTGTAGCAAACATATATCTATACATAATGTATTGTTTACCACAACATAGTGAACATATACCTATACCTAACATAGGTAATCCCTACCTAACTATTAACATTGTCTTTTCATTCTAGGGTTTGACTGTGAACATGAATCAACAATTAAGTGGTTCGAAAACTGTTTATGGTGGATGACAGGTTAGGTCCTATAGGCATTTACTTCTAGTCTAGTTCATTAATGGTGAGCCTGTCTCATACCTTCCAGGCTGACCCTGAGGCGAACACGCCCAATGTAGTCTTTCCATTTTCTCGACTTGACATGGTAGAGGTAAGGGTGAATACCAATTTCTTTTACTCCTCTAGCGAGGACCTCAAGGTAACATTCATTCATTGTTATTATCCCCTTTGTTACTATAACACAATTTTTGTCTCTACACTGTAATACAACCGGTGCATTTGGTGAGGTTCGACTTTGGTGAACGATGGAAAGAGGCAATGCATACCCGGGGTTCTCTATGCAACAAGGTGAGTAAATGATTTCATTTTTTATGATCTATGTGAGAATTATTTCATGATGTATTCTCTATTTGATGCAAATGTAAATAGTTGAGAGATCAAAGTAATAGACCTCATGTTTTCCTTTCTTTGTTTGAGGGTTGACAGTTGCACCCCGTATGCGTTTTCTTCCCAGGATTTGCACTGGGTTTATGGTTCCATTTATAAGTTAGATGAGACGCCTTGAGAATTAATGCTTGAGTTTGAGGTTCACTGTGTTTTCTCTTGGTTTTCTATAAGTCTTCAAACCTAGTTGTTTGTGATTCCTTCCTAGTGAGACCATCGCCCGAATCATTATTAAATTTAAACCCTCTATATTTTATTTTATTCATCGTTGTATATTTTTATTCTTACCCTATGGAACTCATCCTAAGATCCCAAGACTTTCTACACTTATTTCTATTATTCAGACTTGGCTGGACTCAACAATTACAAATTTTGATGGAGTTGGCTCACTGCTGCAAATATTTTCTCTCACTTTTTCCATTAATGGTTGGGTGAAAGTTCTTATTAATAATGAATGCAATTGATTGGTTGGCTACACTTGTTTTAGATGTACCAGTTTTGGCATACTTACAGATGGGGGGGAGGAGTCATTGGTAGGAAATATATATATTTCTAGTTACCAATCTACTTAGATGGGTCACCCGTTGTACGTACGAGCATCATCAACCGTAATATATAGCCCATGGGCTGCTAGCTATAACCGAGTATCGATGATAGATGTATGATCAACATCATATTAATAGTACAAGCCATGTGCAAAGTGTGGGAGCAATATGTAGTTTTTTAAGCAGCATTGAAAGCGGCGACAAGTGGATTATAGGCCACTAGTAGTAGGCTGGATATTGGTTTTCGTGCAAAGTTTACCTTTTTTTTTTTTAATCTTGAGCTAGATGAACCTCAAAATACTAAGAATCAACTGTTTATTATGGGTAACACCTACCTTGTTGCCACTTTCACTATAATTAACCTACCCGTGGTGTTATAGGAGTCATAAATTTTCAATTCCGACAAAATTCCACAGCAGGCATCTTAAATACATAGATATATATACTTTCCTTCTTAGATTAACTATGCATTTTGTTGAATTTTTTAACTCATTTAGTTTGAAATTTGAATAGTTTTTAATAATACATAGATATATATACTTTCCTTCTTAGATTAACGATGCATTTTGTTCATTTTTTTTACTGATTTAGTTTGAAATTTGAATAATTTTTAATAATGTAACATTTTAGAATTACAATTCACCAAGAGAAATAATACCCATCTCTTCCCTCCAAAACCCTTATCATTTCAAACATTAAACCGCTCATCATTTCAAACCTTATTTATGTAATGCTGATCCATCATCACTTCCTGACCCTAGCTTATTCCGGGAGAGTATGGGGAGTAAAGGACTCAAGAATTTATAGGGATTCCCTAAAAAATAGTGCCTATTGGATTGCCTTATTTATGTAATATTGATCCATCCCGAATTCTTGACCCCATAGCTTATTCTTGGAGAGTATGGGGAGGAAATGTTGATGTTTGGACAACATCAGGAAGACATTCTCTAAAGATAATAATTAATAATATANTCACCTTATGTTATCTATATATGGAACACTCATCATTGTAATAATATATCAAATATATCTTATATATTATATGAAGAAAACCAACATGGTAGCAGAGCAGGATTGGGCCTTACTCCCTCATGGGAGGGCCTAGGAAAACAACAATGATGAGCTCTAAATTTGTTCGATTGAACTCGATCCATCTTATTCCATGCAAATATCTGGGATCAATGAATCCAGTAAGGTCTCCTGCTCCAACGATAACTAGATAGATATGGCAAGGACATTTTTTGGGCGCATGATCATATCGTTCCATCCCCCTGACACACAAATCTTTGACAGAGTCATCGCGTAGGAAGTACAGAAGTTCCCACGGATCCATGGACAGGTGAAGTCCTGGGAA
>JASDQU010560125.1:15462-28843 GCA_032191745.1 Picea mariana | reverse complement strand
TGAATCCAGTAAGGTCTCCTGCTCCAACGATAACTAGATAGATATGGCAAGGACATTTTTTGGGCGCATGATCATATCGTTCCATCCCCCTGACACACAAATCTTTGACAGAGTCATCGCGTAGGAAGTACAGAAGTTCCCACGGATCCATGGACAGGTGAAGTCCTGGGAAGTGAGAAGGGAAGACAATGGTTTTCTCTCGGCCATGAGCGATTTTTTTGTCTATAAAAAGTTGTCAACCAACACTGATGTCATGTTCACATGCATAGAATAGTGACACATTGGCAACCTGTATCACCTAATTTGAGTTCATGTTACAGTTTGGTGACCATGAAGTTCGGAAAAATTTCAACATTGCTTGAGTGATTGATCAGGTTTGGACCACCTACCAATGATTTAACCAACAGCCGAGGGTATTCATAGTTCGCAAGTTAAGCCATAATTCTTCATGAATGGGGGTTCCTTTATTTTGTGCCCATGAACTCGTATGCTCTTGGTTTTGGTGATGTTGCCTCTAGATCACATTGGAGATAACAAGAGTATGTGATATGATCTAATGCCCTCGTCCAAGTGATCGGTCAAAGAATCCATGAAGATACTCTTGAGAGATTGTTGGAGGCTGAGAATACTTCTGATTGTTTGTACCCATGTGGAGTGGAATGTTTGATTCTTTGCACCCCATTCTATCATATTGATTATGGTTGAGGTCGAGTTTCCTTTCAGAATCAAGTTACCATTGGAGAAAAGGTCGTGTATATAGTTTCAATGTAAATTTTTGTCTTCCACAGTGGGATGAGAACCAAGAGAGGAGGCCACTGTCACGAGATAGTGAGGCTATTTATATGTGCCTATGTACAGTTCAGGCTACAAAGGAATTCTATTTAGTCGTCAACGCTAATGTTGTATATGAGTCTTGGGTTCAGAGACATTTTATAATTGAAATGTCCGGTACCATGGTTGAAAGGATTCAAAGTGTTGGAAGAATCTTCAAGCCTGTGAAACCACTCAAATAATGTCCACCCTCATTAAGAGGGAGGTGAAGTGTTTTATCTCCTCTAGCCGACTAAACCCCTCTGGACAAGAGTTTTCCTAATTAGTCATGTGAGGTGACTGAGGGAGTAATGCTCTGTTGGGCACAAGTATTGCAGAAGCCATGCGAGGTGGATAGGTGTGAATGAGGCTATGGTTGTAGTCTTCCCTATGCCATGTGAGGTGGCTAGATGTGAATAATACTACTAGGAGAGAAGAAACATCACAACATGGTAATGGAGACTATAGCAGTGGTTTTGTACCACTAGACAATAGTTGTGTACTACCATGACATGGAAACAATTGTGTACTATTGGATGACATTACAATATTCATGTGCTACTGGTTGATTGCAACATAGTTATTAATAATGTGAAAGATGATTTGAGCTACCGATGGCATGGTAGTAGCAGTACGCTACTAGTTGATTGCATAGTAATCAGTGGATTACTAGATGAAGGAACCGAGACATTGGTTTCATGAGGAAACCTCAATATGTCTTGGGGGACATTGGTTCCATGAGGGAACCTCGACATGTACTAGAGATGTTTGAGGCAGGGATCAAGAGGGAGTACACTGTTCCTCACAACCCTCAACAAAATGGGGTCGCAGAGAGGAAGAATATATCTATTGTTTAGATAATCAAGGCGATGATTTGTGATCAACATTTACCTATGTTTCTATGGGAAGAAGCATCCATGACTATGCTGTATGTTCAAAAAAAAATTGAGGAACATGACTCCTAAGGAGGCCTTCACAAGGGTTAAAGCTTGAGGTTGGACACTTCAGGTTATTTGGGTGTTCAGTATACATATATGGGGTACAATGAGTCTTCAAAGGAATATCAGATCATCATCCTTGGTCAGAGATAGATTGAGTAAGAGACAGAAAGGGATGGTACCTTCTAAGAAACCAAGATACCTCAGAGATATTTGTGTTATTCCACAACTATGACCCACATCATTGATTCTAAACCTTATTGTTATGAGGAGGAAACTAGTCATTCAGTATAAGGAGATGCCATGATGGAGGAATATCAGTCCATCATGAAGAATGATATGTGGTATATTGTTCCGAGACCTGAGGGGAAGTTTGAAGTAACTTCTAAATGGATATACAAGATCAAACACACAGTTGACAGGAGCACCGAGAGGCACAAAATGAGACTTGTTACTAGAGGATTCTTTCAGGTGGAGGGAATAGATTATGAGGAGACATTTTCTCTTTTTTCTTGATACACTTCTATCTGGACGATTATTTCCCTCACAACATCCATGGGTTGGAAACTACATTAGATGGATGTGAAGACAACATTTATCAATGGAGAGATTGAGGAATAAATATACATCGAGAAGCCACATGGTTTCGTCATACATGAGAAGGAGTCTCATGTATGTAGGTTGAAGAAGTCCCTCTATGGACTCAATCAGGCACCTCGATCGTGGTATGCGAGGATTGATGGACACCTGATGAGTTTGGGCTTCAACAAAAGTGTTGTTGATGCCAACCTGTACTACAAGACTGGTAATGGTGAGGAATTGATTATGGTCCTCTATGTTGATGATTTATTCCTGACTAGTACATAGAGCCTTATTATTGAATGTAAGTATGCGTTGGCCTCTGAGTTCGAGATAAAGGACTTTGGTATGATTCACTACTTCTTGGGACTAGAGATGTGGCAGAGAACTTATGAGATCTTCCTGAGTCAGGGGAAGTACACAGTTGAGATATTGGAGAAGTTTGAGATACTAAACTACAAGCCCATGGCTATACCAATAATGATGAATCTAAAGAAACTAAGTGTGTCTTCTTCCGATTTTGACGAAATTGATTTGACTCTATACAAACAGCTGATTGGATAATTGATGTATCTGGTTAACACCAGACCAAATATTTGTTATGTAGTGAGTGCACTTAGCCAGTTTATAATTCAGCTGAGATAGACACACTAGATTGTTGTGAAACATGTGTTGAGCTACTTGTGAGGCACAGTTCGACATGGTCTGAGATATGCTTCTAGTATTGATATGATATGGTAGGAGTATATTGACTCTGATTAGGCAGGGAGCATAGTGTACAGAAAGAACACCTTCAGGTGTTGCTTCACTTTGGGATCTTCCATGGTTTCTTGGTGTAGGAGGAAACAAACTTCTGTGGATTTGATCACAACAGAAGTATAAAACATTGCATTAAGTATGACAGTCCGTGAAGCAGTGTGGCTTCACGAGATCTGTGTAGATTTATTTGAAAATGTGTTGGATTCCACCATTATTCATTATGGTAACTAAAATTGTGTGAATATCTTTGATAATCCAATGTTTCATGACAATTCAAACCACCTTGAGATCATGTACCATTTCATCCAAGACATGGTGCAGAGGAAGGAAGTATTGGTGTAGTAACTTCCTATAGATGAGCAGGTTGTTGATGTTCTTACCAAACTAGGATGAAGTTTAAGTACTTCTATGATAGAATTGGCGTGGCAGAGAATGCCTCCCTCACTAAGAGGGAGTGTTGATGTTTGTAGCTTCCTAAGACATTCTCCAGATCATACTCCTCTCTGATTGAGTTGATTTGATCTGTGATGACACTTATCCGAGAAGGGGTAAGTGGGGCACTTATCTGAGAAGGGATAAGTGTGGTTGGGCTTATAACCCATTGTCCCATGTGGAGATCACATGAGGACATGTCAAGGGAGTTGACCCTTTTCATCATACACTATGGGAGTTGACCCTAGTGTTTCCACATGGAGTGCCATGTGTGACAAAATTTATCTAGATCGTACTCCTCTATGAATTGAGTTGAGTTGATATGTGAGGACTCTTATTCGAGAAGGGATAAGTGCATTTTGGCTTATAGCCCAACATCCTAGAGGGAGTAGCCTCTAGAAGCGTTCCTAGAGGAGTAGCCTCTAGAAGTCCACATGGGAGTTCCATGTGTGACAAATGTTTTACTACTATGGTGGTTTTGTACCACTAGTAGAGACTGCGTGTCTCTGAACAATAGTTGTGTAATACTATGGAAAGATACCTCCCTAGCTAAGAGGGAGTGCTGATGTTTCAACATCAGGCATAACTTCTCCTATATTGGACTGTAGACCAAGGGATATAGAATACATTTATCACAAAGGTGCACTTATGGTAAATGGGCCCAGTTGTAGTCCTTCCTTGATCATCACAAGGAATAATATGGACTTGAGGTGCTTGAAGTTATTTCCACGTGTCAGTTAGCATCAAGCTGACATTCGCTCATAGGTGTGTGCCTGTGGTGAAAGATCGTGGTGTGGTCTTTGTCCTAGTCATTGTGATTTGAGAAGGAATGATAAAGACTTAAGATGCTATATGCTATTACATGCAGACCCAAGTGAGCCTAATCTTAAGAGAGTTAATTGGCTCAGAGGGAGAGACGCAGAAGGAGTTTCTCCTTGGTTCAGGTGGGAGAGAGATGTCTCCCAAGACTGATACACAAGTGTCATGAGTCTAGGGTGAAGTTTGTATACTTCAAAGAAAAGAGTGGCATGTTGTAGAATGTCTCCCTCGTTGAGAGGGAGTGTTGATGTTTGGACAACTTTGGGAAGACATTCTCTAAAGATAATAATTAATAATATAATTATTAATTGATTATTAACTATAGTATATAATAATAATAACAAATAGTTATTGATTATTCAAGGGACTCATCTTTTCATGGATGGTCACCTTATGTTCTCTATATATGGAACACTCATCATTGTAATAATATATCGAATATCTCTCATATCTTATATGAAGAAAACCAACAGTAAAGGACTCAATAATTTATAGGGATTCCCTAAAGAATAGTGCCTATTAGACTGCCTTAATTCTTAAAGAAATTCATTTCTTACTTCCGAGAGAAAGTGATAGAATCCATGACTTCACATGGTGCCCGAGCGAGGCTTCCTGCCTTACTGAATACTTGATCGAGACTTATTTCAACAAGAACTTTAAAATATTAATGGTTTTGTTTCTAGCTGGAAGAAGAAACATCCCTTGAAAGCATGAATTAATATTTGACCCTTGAACCTATGAGTCACATAAGGTGCACACTATTTTGGTGGTGGTCATGTAGTAAGTCTAGAGCACTACTGGGATGGGATCATCCCAATCATCCTGGAATTCCTAAATGATTGAGCATGCCTACCAAATTGGTTGAGAACAAGGTGAATATTTTACCATTACGACGTCATATACATAAGAACCAACAAGGGTGAAACAATTGAGATGGGTGTTGGGTTGTTTGAGGTGGAGGAAGGGACCAGGGAGAGGATAAAGGGTGCAGATTGAGAAGTAGGGTTCTTTGGATTATTTTGTGAAACAATTGAGATGGGAGTTGGGTTGTTTGAGGTGGAGGAAGAGGATAGAGAGAGGATAAAAGGGGAATATTGAGAAGGGTGCTTGGGAGTATTTCTACTTCCTTTAGTACATTCCCATCCCTAATTAAACCACCTATGCTACGAACCAAACTAAATTTTATCCAACTATTCGTTACTCAAATTGAATTGGTGAATTTTCATTTGTTTTTAATATGGTCAAATTTAGTAACTATAGTTAAAAGAATACACAAGGGTACATACAATCGATGTGAACCCTCCAAGGAAATTTTAGATAGGAATGAATAAAAAATTGTAGCAAGGAATTCAACACGATTTTGTTTTCTCTTGTTGTTATGCTAGATCCTTAAAGTATTAGTTCACACCACACAATATATTAAGCTATCGATATGGTTGAAAAAACTATAAATGAAACAAACAATATAGAAGAGATAGATCTAGAATAGGAAAATGCATAGCACAATTGTATTAGTTGATAGTCTAAAGATATAAAGGAAAAAAAAAAAAGTCATAAGAAATAACTAACACTCACTCGTAAACTCAAGAGTTACAAAAATGAGCACTGATAATGCCTAAGTGTTGTCTCTGAAAATCAAAAATGGTTTTTCCCAGTGGATTTTTAAAGATCTCTGGGAGCTGATCTTGTGGGCCACAAAATTGAAGTGTGATTTCACCATTATTAACTAGCTCACGTATGAAGTGAAAGAGAGTGTCAATGTGATTTCTTTTCTTATGAAAAACATGGTTTTTGGATAAAACAATTGTTGAAGTAGTGTCATATAAGATAAGAGTTGGCTCATTTTATGTATGTGACATGTCATTCAATAGTCTTCGTAGCCACACAACCTGACCGGGAGATGAGGTAGGAGTGACATACTTTTCCTCTACATAAGATATTTAGACAATGGCTTTCTTCTTTGATGCCCAAGAAATCAAATTCACATCGAGGTGAAAAGTGTGCCCTAACGTGCTTTTCGGTCATCTAGTTTGCCTGCAAAATCAATGTCAGTGTAACTAGAAAGATGATTATCTTCAGATTGAGTGTACCATAAACCAAAATTGAGAGTTCCTGCAACATATATCAGAATCATTTTTTCCATCTTCGAGTGAGAATATTTGGGAGATTCCATGAACCTGGAACCAAATCCAAGTGCATACATAATATTAGGTTTAGTTGTTGAAAGATACAACAAATTTCCTACTAAAATTTTGTATAAAGTAGAATCCACTATAGGGCCTTCATCTTGCTTGCTCAATTTTGTTCCTAGGGGTATACTGGTTTCTGTTCGATTGCAGTCTTCCATGTAGAATCTTTTGATGATGTTTGATGCATAATTTTTCTGATAGACACAAATCCCTTTGGTTGATTGGTTAACCTCAATCCCCAAAAATATTTCATTATTCCAAGATCTGCCATCTCAAACTAAGATTGGATGGCATGTTTAAAACTGGCTAACTAAATATTTTTAGTATATATCATGGACCATGAACATAAATATAGACAATCATAATTTTACCTTTCTTATCTGTTCTGGTGTATAGAGTTGGCTCATTTTGACTTCTACAGAAACTACTCTTGTTCAGGTAAGTATCATTTTTTTTGTACCAAGATCTTGGAGCTTTCTTTAAGCCATAGAAGTATTCCTCCAACCGATACACTTTGGTTCGATGCTCTTTGAATTAAAATCAAGGTTGTTGATCCAGATAGACCTCTTCTTCTAAGACACCGTTCATGAAAGAAGAAGTTTCACCATAATCAATGTTTGGTTGCTATGAGAATCCTTTGGGAACAAGTCTTGCTTTGTTTTTTTCAATATTCCCATTTTCATTAAGTTTAGTCTTGTAAACCCACTTGAAACCAATACTTGTCTTATGTTTGGGTAGATCCACAAGATCCCATGCTTTTTTCTTCTCAATAGAGTCAATTTCTTGGTTCATAGCTTGAACCCAATGTGGCTCTTTGACTGCCTCTTTAAAATATGTAGGTTGATGTGAAATTAATGCAAAAATATTGTGTTGATAAATATCATCCAACGGCTAATGGATTTCACTCAAGCTTCGAGTTCTCTGATTCTAAAGTTCAGAGGTTGAATTTCTTCTTGAGGATGATTTTTCCTGAGATGTTTGAGGCTGTCTTTGTACCTACAATATTGGAAGCACAAGATGATGTGTTTGTTGTCCTAAATTATCTGTGTGTTGAGGAAGTTGCAACAATGGATTTTGGCTATCCATAGTGTGATTTTCAGACTCACTCTAGAGCTAATGTTCAAGAAATTTGACATCTCTATTGAGAATGAGTTTCTTTGAAATCATATTGCAGAGTCTGTAGGATTTGGATCTCTCACTCTAGCCAAAAAAAAAATGCATCTCTCACTTTGATCATCAATTTTCTTCCTCAATTCGGAAGGTATGTAAGAAAATGGAATGCATTGAAAATTCCTAAGATCAACAACATTTAGTTTTGTCCCACACCATGCTTCTTGAGGGACCTTCATCTTGACACTATTTGTTGGAGATATATTCAGAGGATAAATTGAGCATGCTACAACCTCATGCCAAAATAGATTTGACAAACATTTATCTCTGAAAAGGATCCTTTACATGTTCATTATAGTCTATTTTTTCTTCTCATCCACACCATTTTGTTGTGGAGTATACTTGGTTGTGGTTTCCATGATTATGCCTTGTGATTTGCATAAATTTTCAAATTCTGTTGAACAATATTCTCGTCCTCCATATGACCTCATAACCTTCAAACCCACTATGTTTTTGAGCTTCAACCTTGAACTCCTTGAACTTTGAAAAGGTTTCAGACTTGTGTCTGAGAAAATAGATCCATATTTTCTTACTAAATTTATCAATAGATGTTAGAAAATAAAAGCTACTACCTATTGAATTTATTTGCATTGGTCCACATAGGTCAGTGTGAACCAACTCTAAGTGTTGTTTTGCATGAGTGGAGGAATGTGGAAAGATTTTTCTCTTATGTTCTCCAAGAATTCAAGAAACACATGGGGGATTTCACTCTTTGAAGATAGGCACACCTTTGACCATGGAGTGCTTCTCCAGGAGGCTTAGAATTTGAAAGGGAAAAGGTCCAAACCTTGTATGTCAAGTCATAGTTTCATTGGGGGTGGATGCACTTTGTGCATAAGATTGGGTCAAATTTTCATTTCTATGGGTTAGGGGAAACATTCTATTCCTACATGATGCTCCTTTAAAAAGTAACTTATAGCCATTTTAAACTAGTTGTCCTACACTCAGATTATGTTTTAGATTTGGAATGTGATAGACATCGTTTATGTCTTTCTTTACATCTTGTTTAGTGATAATAGGTATTGTTCCTTTGCCTTGAACTTTGACTACAGAGTCATATCCAAGTGTAATATCACATGAAATAGTAGAATCAATGCAAGAAAGTAAATCTTTGTTACTTTCCATGTGATTGTTGCATCCATTGTCCAAAAACTAGAGGTCCTTGTGGTGTTCTTTAGTTCTGTGACATGAGAGAAACATCCCATCTGAGGTGTCTCCTTCTTGATTTGAGACATGTGCTCTTCCTAGGTGTTAATCTTATTGCTTCTTCTTGCATTCAGATTCATAGTGTCGATACTTTTTTCAGTAATATAATTGTGTGATTTCTTTGTGATTAAATCTCCTCCCTCTACCTCTTCGAGGCTGGAAATTTTGATTCTGATTTTGATGTGTGCGGATTTCACCTGAGTGATTGTTTCTTAGCCCACTCCCTCTTTCTCTGTGACCTCCCCCTCTGCCTCTTCCTCTCCCTCTGCTGAAAGAAAATTGAGCCTTGAAAGCATTGGTTGTTGACTCATCTTCTAGATGTAGTCTAGTCTCATGTGACAATAGAGAACCCATGAGTTCATCTGTTGAAAAAAATTTCATATCCTTGCATTCAAGGATGGTTATAAAACCCATCCCAAATTTATTTGTAAGACTTCCAAGGACTTTCTAAGCAATCCTTTGATGAGGGATGGATTCACTAGTCAACCTGATCTGGTTTAAAATTCCCATAACTCTGGTCATAAATTGATCAATATTTTTAGACTCTATCATTTTTAAAGTCTCAAAATGTGTCCTCAAGGTCTGCAGCTTGACTATTTGGACCTATTCATTTCCCTGGTAGGTTTTACTGAGAATATCCTAGGCATGTTTTGAGGTAACAAAACCTATGATTTTTTAGAAAATTGAGTCATCTACTGAATTTTGAATCTAGAACTAGGATTTATTCTTTCTTTTCCTCTATTCTTCCTAAGCAATTATTTCTTGATTGTTCATAGTAGCTAGATCTTATGGATCTGGTTCCTCATAGGCAAGATCCATTGGATCCCAACAATCCTGTGCTTGTAAGAAGGATCTCATTCTGAGAGACCAAAATTCATATTTTTTCCAAAGAAGAATCGACCCTTGTGTTGGTCCTAAATGGTTAGAGGTGGCCATTTTTGTAAAAGAAATCATAACAATTCTTCTTCTCAGGGATAAAGAAATACCTTTGATATCGCTTGATGCAAGGAGACAGGTCCTCATCTTGTTTCCTCCACATAAAACACACTACCAAAGTTTCGAGGTTGAGCTATAGGAAATTTCTTGTATCCTGGTATCAATCTTGTTGTATATGATTATTCGAGCACAATATCGTGCAAAGTCAGAGATTTGATTTTCATTATTTATTGACTATAACCCTTTAATGGTGAAAACTAGGATCTTTGGGGTTCCTCTTTTTTAACAATTTTTTTTTTAACATTAAACGTTCATATGACCAAGGGATGAGAACTAGATGCTCTGGGTCTTTGGGCTCTAGGAGTTTCAGGAAATCGAGACTTTATTCCCTTCGTATCTTTGAATACACAATTCTTGAACTATCAAACAATAGGAAGCAAGATCAACGGTCTTCAACAAGCAACAAGATCGATGACTCAAATTTCACTGTTTCGGGCTTCGACGAGTTTTATTGATCACACTAACACATAAAACACCCACAAAGTGCCAATCATCGAAAAAGGGAATATCAGATGGATCATATTCTTCCACCACATAAAATCCTTTGTGCCTCCTTCAGACTTTGTCCTTCAACTATTTTTCCACAACACCTTTTTACAAATCTCTCGAATCGATGAATACACCCAAGTATTAAATCGATAGTCCTCAAGTTCCGACAGATGGACTATTTATATTTCTTCTCTTCAAGATTCAACAATTTATTTTGGTATTCCACATAGCACGACCCTTAGTATCCACCGATAAAAAGATGCTAAAATGGCAACCAAGATCAACAACCCACATCGCTCAACAAATTGAGGACCGAGATTTTTTTCACGGCACTGGGAGTTTCGTCCCTGTCTTCTCAATGAAAAAAATTCACCGTAGTGTCCAATATCCGAAGAGATGTAAGCATGATCCCAATGGTCCATGTGTTTTCTAAATGAGTGGCCAGGATCCACTTTTGTGCTTCATCCTTCGGGGCTCTTTCCACATTGCTTAAAAGTTCTCCTGGAGTCTCAAATCGTCAAACTATCGGATGACTTCCACATGATCAATAGCTTGGATTTACTCCAGCTCTTTGGAGCTTCGAGTGATTGGTAGCTTTAGCACCTATTTTCTACTTCCTCCGAAGTATGATATCACTAAATATGGGGATCATATGACACGTGTCTATTGGATCCAATGGTCCACAGTCACTTCGGAACACTGGGACTTCGGATCACCTTGTAATATCAATGGTCGTGTTTAAATGTATCATGAAGATCAATGACCATGAGTGATTCCAGAGATTTAATTTTCTAGTGCATTAATTTCCTTCCTGATCTCCACTATGCAAATATGCTCATTCGTAGTGGGGTTGACGTCCACTGTTGATCTATTGATATAGCAAGATCAACGATCCTAAGGGATTTCAGAGTTTGAACTTGCACATTATTTAATTCCTTTGTGATTTCTGCAATTTCTCTCTGTCGTCGATCTATATTCAATGAGATATGACAGTCTTTACTTAATGTTTAAATGATTTGATGGATATTTTCGCTCATACCTAGATCTAACAACTAAGATCTATTTGGATCCCTTGCGCGTTCCTCATCCTATTTGGGATTAATGAGAGGACCAAGACTTGTTCTCACGGCTGATCTAACGATTGAATTAGATTCTCCTCTACTACTTCTGCATCTTCCTTTTGAAGAAATGATTCCATGAATTGTTAAATATCTTCATCTTGAATCCTCTTCTGCAAATCTACCTCGTGCTCTTATTTAGTAGATTGATGTCTCCAACGCTCCTTTAGCAGACTCCTCCAGTTCTCCTTTAGTGGACAACTCTTTAGGCTCTGTGAAGAGTCTTATCTCCCACACTTTGATACCATGAAAAAACTATAAACGAAATAGATAATACATAATAGGCAGATCTAGAATAGAAAAATTCAAAGCGCAATTGTATTAGTTGATAGTCTAAATCTATAAAGGGAAAATGAAACAAGAAGATCAAGAAGTCAAAGGAAAATCCTAATGACTCGTACATCTATCCAGAACACCTAGAAATGTACAGTCATACGTTGTTGAGGTTATAAATAACAATTGTATTAGTAAGAAGATAACACTATTGTGTTTGAGGAGAAACACGTTTTTAAAATGTGACAATAATTGATCAAAATAAAATGTAAAAACCGAAAATTACTTATGTAACTAATTGGTGATGTTAGTTTAAGAAACTATGGAAGTTTTTATAATGGTCGGTAGTTCTTGTAACTATGTAAGTGTTCAAGATAGATGTATATCTATGAAGTGTCAGACATGTATCAAGTTGTAAGCCTAATTGCATGCCTATCTTGAATATTAAAGATACAGATACGTGGATGTTTCCTTGACACACAAATAGGGTTTTACCACATAAATATTGTGTGTTATCTGAGTTATTAATTTCTATTTATTGTCATATTTATTGCATTTATTATTATGTTCAATATCTTAAATACCAACAAGTGCAATAAAAGCGAAGGTGAAAACAATTTGGTCAATGGAGGAAAAAGTGAGTCATAGAGTAGAAAAGGTCGAGCATAGGAGGAGAAATAGAGTAAAACCCTAGCCACCATTTGATTTTTAAGGATCCTTAGGAGATGGAGAGGCTAAGTCACATAGCGTAGAGGGAGGAAATGGTTGAGCCGATATATATTTTTCCCACTTGCAGAGAACTGAGGGTTTTCTCTATTCATGTGCATGAGAAGTTGAGCTGATCCATCACGTGCAAGAGTAGTTTAGAAGGGTTCCATTGAGCCTAGTGTGAAAGGAAAGTGGAGTCGAGAATGGTTTCATATTTTTCCAAAGAGGTTGAATGGATACTGTAGTAGAGTTTTCATGCTCAAGGAAAGAGGAGCCAAGGAGGGTTTCATCTATTTGGAAGGAATATTGAAAGGATACTACAACAGAGCTTCCAAGCAGGACATATATACCCTTTGTATTCTAATGATAATAGCTTCCGTGCCTTGATTACATTTGACAAAAAAGGGGTTGATTTTGAAGTTTTTTGTATTCATATTTGAAGTGATTTTTGGATGTGATATTTGGATTCATAAAAATAGAAAATTATAGCTTTATTTTTTGAAAGATTCATTTGTGGAGAAACAATCCCCCTTTATTTTTTGGAGAAATATATATTTCTTTAAAAAAAAAGGAATATATATTTTGTTTTTCAAAAACCTTATTTAAGTGGGTGGACTTTTTAGTTTTTTTATAGAAGTTTGAATATTTATGAAGTTTGAAGAGGAAATATATATTTTTCAAAAATCAAATTAATTGTTTGGAGTGAAAAAAAATTCAAATTGACATTTAAAGAGGGATCCTCTGTGTATATAACTAATAACAAATATGATGAATTCTCAATTCGAGGTTAAAAAATTTAATGGTAAAAATAACTCCAAATTGTGGAAACTTAAAAAGAGATATTTGTTAGTATAACAAGGGTTGCATAAGGCATTAGATGGGAAGAGAAAGGAAC